>BLSH010052912.1:74561-85894 GCA_018402905.1 Glandirana rugosa | reverse complement strand
AAAAATTAAATATCGCGTTTTTTATTTTTTGGGTCCCCACTAACTTATGGTGGTTTTCTTTCGAGATAAACACACTTTTTTTACTATTTTTAAAGTATACCCATGTCACAGCGTATTGGCGCGTTAACAGTAAGTTTCACGTTGTCGCGACTTTCGACTTTTAACCAGGCCCTTCCTTCCCCCAAATTCACGGGTCATAACTTCACCAATTCTCGTAACCCGCTTTCACTGAACACTGCGACGAAGGCGGGACGTTACAATACCTCGGCTCAACCGCCGTAGAAGACGAGTGAGCCGAAGGACACTCCCTCCTGTGCCTGGGCTAGTAGAGGCGGTGATTTCCACCGGCGATTCACTCAAAGATAAAAGTGATCTTAGCGTCGGATTCGCCGCAAGATCACTTTTATCGGTAGTGGGAGAGGTGCCCCCCCACCCCCCCCTCCTGCCACTTTCCTGTCATCTCCGCCACTTACCGGACCGCCGGCAGTGGCGGAGATGATCGGGTCCGTGTCCTCCCTCACAGGAAGCCGAGTGAGCAGAAGATGCCGCCAACTCGGCTCCATAACATTGCAGGGCGGAAGCAGCGTCACAAGTCACTTTCGCCCAATGCTCTTAACCACTTCAATACTGGGCACTTAAACCCCCTTCCTTCCCGGACCAATTTTCAGCTTTCAGCGCTGTTGCACTTTGAATGACAATTGCGCGGTTATGCGACACTGTACCCATATGAAATTTTTATCATTTTTTTCACACAAATAGAGCTTTCTTTTGGTGGTATTCAATCACCCCTGGGTTTTTTATTTTTTGCGCTATAAATTAAAAAAAGACTAAAAATTTTCAAAAACAATGCATTTTTCTTCCTTTCTGTTATAAAATTTTGCAAATAAGTAATTTCTCTTCATAAATGTTGACGTTCGTCTCTGTTTACAATGTGATGGCTGTGATTGGACACAGCCGTCACATGATTGGGAGGGCCAATCACTGTGCCCATATCCCGATCTCTGCTCCGCTGGATCCTGTGATCATAATGATCACAGGATCCAGCCGCAGCGCGCTGCGAGCTCCCATTCTGCAGGACGTTCATACACGTCCTGTCAGAACAGGGAAGCTGGAAGTGGTTAAAAGGGATATTTTTTTTTTTTTTTTTTTTTTTTTGGCGTTTAACTGTAAATGTGAGATCTTTTTGACCCCATATCAAATATTTATTAAGAGATCCTGTCATGCTTTTTTCTATTACAAGGAATGTTTATATTTCTTGTAATAGGAATAAAAGTGATCAAAATTTTTTTGATTTGAAAATTACACTATTGGAACCTGCCTCCTGGTTTCTTCCCTTACACGCATGCACTGGAAGAGAGGTTTGAAGAGGTGGAGATACAAGTCGTGTTGTGCCGCTGGAGGAAAGATACATCTTAAAGAGCTGCTGACCCACTTATAATCAATAGGGGGTCAAGGAGCACTGGTGAGTGTAGAGTTCAAGATAGGAGCATGACTGATTACTGTGAATAATTAGAGACAGCACCTGGCTTTGCACATTACTAAAGCACTTTTTATTTGCAATGAATACATAGCACTTTATTGCAGAAACTTTTATTGTTTTTTATTTTCTGCTGGATTTAATACACTTTATTGATAAATGCACTTTATTAGGGTGGGGAGTGTGTATAAGGGGGAAGATATATTTGTACGTGAGTAAGCGCTAGGAATAGTAACATTGTCGGATAGGGGGGTGGTATTTTATAGTACTGCTAGCGCCACACCAATATAATTTTATTTAATTAGAGTTATATCCTATTCATAGGGTATAAACCCAGTGGAGGCAGATGCACTAGCTGAGGGGCCTACAGTGCAGAGTACTGAATGAATCAATGGTGAACAGCTTTAAGTCTGCTTTATTCATAGATGCCTTTGTATTGTGGTGGATTAGGTGGACACAGGTGCACTATATAACCAATCACAAATGGATTTTAGATCAGCAGACAAGGTACCATAGTGGCTCTTTGGCGCCGCTAGCAGGGCGCTTTTAAAAGCGCCCCTGTTGCAGAGCTTTGGAAGCGCTAGCCAGTCATTCCAATAGCTGGGGCAGTTTAGGAGCGGTGTATACAGCACTCCTGCACCGCCCCAAAGATGCTGCTTCCATCCTTTTTCCCGTCCTGCAAACACACCGCCCCAGTGTGAAAGCACTCAAGCTTTCACACTGGGGCTGCTGGGGAGGTGGTTTTCAGGCATTTTACAGGCGCTATTTTTAGCGCTAAGGCGCCTGAAAAATGGCCCAGTGTGAAAGGGGTCTAACTGCCAATTGCACAGTCATGCAACTCTGTACCCAAATAAAACTGATGTTCTTTTTTCCCCAAAAATAGAGCTCTCTTTTGGTGGTATTTGATCGCCTCTGCAGTTTTTTTTTTATTTTTCTGTGCTATAAACAAAAAAGGACAATTTAAGAAAAAAAATACAATATGTTTTACTTACAGCTATAAAACATTAAAAAAAAAAAAAAATTGAAATTTCTTCATAAAATTTAGGCCAACATGTATTCTGCTACATATTTTTGGTAAAAAAAAGCCCAATACGCGTATATTGATGGTTTGCACAAAAAATTATAGTGTCTACAAACTATGGGATAAATACTGGAATTTTTAGTTATTTTCTTATACTAGTAATGTCAGCGATCAGCAACTTATAGTGGGAATGCGATATTACAGCAATCAGACACCAATTGACACTTTGTGGGAACCAGTGACACTAATACAGTGATCAGAGCTAAAAATATGCAGTCACTGTACTGGCACTGGCTGGGAAGTGGTTAAACGTCAAGGCGATCAAAGGGTTAAATGTGTGCCTAGCCATTGTATGTGTGTACTGTGTGTGGTGCTTTTACTAAGGGATGTGATGGATTTTCTTTCCCTGCTTTAAAAAAAAAAAAATCCATCACATCCCCGCTGTCAGGACAGAGGTCAGCCTTGTTCACTTAGGCCGAGCTCTGTCCAGCCTCTCTTCCTGAAGATCAACAAGTCCCGGCAGACATCCATAGGCCAGCACCTGCTGATCGCCTTTTGCTGTAATTAATTACAGCAGAAGCGGCACACCCCCTAGGTGGTGAAACACACACACACACACGATCCTGTGCAGAACGACCGCCCTATAGCAGTAAATCTGCTATGGGGCTGGTAGGGAAGTGGATATGATCATGCAAATTGATCACAATTTATCACAAATGCAGCTCTCTAAAATCTTTTTTGTATATGTTGGAGATATGGGAGCATCTCCACTACTTCAATGCCAGGCCAATTCTAACGAATTACTTGATCATGTAAATATCTGTGCTTTTTTTTTTCTAGAAAATTACTTAGTACCCCCAAACATTAGTTTTTTAAGCTTAGGCTCTAGTCTAGAGAATAAAATGGTGGGTGTTGCAATTATTTATTTCAAACGGTATTTGCGCAACTATTTTTCAAACGCAATTTTTTTGGAAAAAAATACACTTTCATGAATTTTAGTGTACACAAACACAATACCCAATTTTTAGGTAAAACATAAAAGATTATGTTACGCCAAATAAATACTTAACATGTCACGCTTTAAAATTGCATACGCCAATGGAGCAGCACCAATCTACGGTGGTTAACCACTTCCACACTGCCTACTGTATATTCACGGCGGCAGTGTGGATGCGTCCCGTGAATCGCCGTAAATAAGCAAAGCGTAAGCGTAAATAAATCTGCAGGTGGCCGCGCGCACGCTGTACTGCTGAGGTGTGTGCCCGCGGCTCAGGCGGACTCGATGTCCGCCAGCGAGCCGCGATGAGCGGCCACAACAAAAGAACAGTGAACCGCCGATGTAAACACGGCGGTTCCCCGCTCTGTTAGTGAGGGCATAGGAGATCTACTGATCCCTGTCACTGGGATCAGTTAGATCTCTTATGCCCATGGTAGCCCAATCCCTCACAGTTAGAACACACCCAGGGAACACAGTTAACCCCTAGATCGCCCCCTGCAGGCTAACCCCTTCAATGCCAGCGACATTTATACAGTAATCAGTGGATATTTAAATTTCTGATCGCTGTATAAATGTCATTGGTCCCAAAAAAAGTATCAAAATGGTCCGACATGTCTGCCCCAATATCGCAGTACCGCTAAATATTGCAGATCGCCGCCATTACTAGTAAAAAAAAAATTAAAACCCCAGAAATTAATTCTCCTCATCCGTAAACGTGGCCACTTTTGCGCAAACCAATCAATGAACGCAGATTGCGATTTTTTTTTTAACCAAAAATATGAGGAAGAATATAAATCGGCCAAAACCGATGAAAAAAATGTTTTTTTATATTTTTTTTTATGGATTTGTATTTTAGCAAAAAGTAAGAAAAACTGGGTTTTTTTGCAAAATTGTCACTCTTCTTTTGTTTATAGCGGTGATCAGAAATGTCGCAGAGGTGATCAAATACCACCAAAAGAAAGCTCTATTTGTGGGGAAAAAAAGACGCAAATTTCGTTTGGGTACAATGTCGCACGACCGCGCAATTGTCAGTTAAATCGACGCAGTGCCGAATCGCAAAAAGTGCTCTGGTCCTAACCTGGGAAATCCTTCCGGAGGTGAAGTGGTTAAACACTGGAGTGAGTAATTAGTCAAAAAGCATGCAGACAGCGTTGGGCATTCTCATTAGAGATTCCACACTGCTTTGAAAAACGCGCCATGGATGCAGCATGCAATAAATATTTGAAAAATTAAGATTTTTATACAAACAGCTTTAAAGTATAACTATAGGCAATTTTTTTTTGGACAGAGTGGAGAGGTATTTGTCCTGTTTACCATTATCATTGAAAGTAAAAGAAAATCCCAAACTTTGGGTTGTCCCCAGAAAAGTAAGAGGGGAAATCTTCCAATAGGAACACTAGTTCTGGTGACCTGGGGGTCCTCAAGAATTCCTTTCATTTGCAGAGATTTCCTCTCATTTCCTGTTTGGCTATGGGACAGGAAGTGAAGGGAAATCTCTACAATGGGATAGAGATGGCAAGAAAAAAATCTGAACAGGGGTTATAACCCTTGCTCTGTCCAAAATGAAGAAAAAAAGTTTTGCCCATAGTTCTAATTTAAGTGCTGGCTCACATTGGTGCGATTTCTGATGCGACTTGAGTCATACAGAATCACATGACAAGGGAAATCACATTATATTCAATGGTGCCTGTTCTCATCAATAGCACGCAGCCCAGTGTGATTTTGGAAGTTTCCTGTGCTACATTGGTGTGATTTACAGTGCAACTTGGCCCCAAAGAATAAGCAAAACCAGAGCCAAGTTGGCAAAATTGCATTGCAGTAGTGTGAACCTAGCCTATAAAACATCAGCTCAACAAAAACATGCAAAGTTAAAAAGAGACAAAAAAATGATATCTTACCTGATTGTCCAAAAGTGGCTGGAGCATGGCACTTGCAGAGCCGCCTGCTTTGTATGCATCTCTTTGATAGGATCCTACTGGATCAAAACTGTACACAGCACCTTTGCCTGGAAAGTAACAATGGCTTTAGTCATATTATCACTGGAAAACAAAGAAAAAAAGAAGAAAAAAAAAAAAAAGAAATGTGTACATATAATCCTTAAGCGAGTACAATCTCAGGGTGGTCTGGTGCTGCCCAATCCGTCATAATTATTTAGCTGGTATTTGCCCATAGTAGATGAAGTCAGAGGGGATGATGGGGAGCCACTATCGTGTTAGAAGCTGCACTCCTAGGGTCTTATAAGGCCCCATATGTTTTACTCTATAGAGCAGGAGTCATCAACCTTGGGGCCGCGGCCCACTACTGGGCCATGATCTCCCTGCAGTGGGGCCGCGGGCAGGCTGGCTCCATGAGAGAGCCGGGCGGGCTGGCGAGCAGAGATGGCACATCTCTCTGCATCACCGATCCTCCGACTTCTGCCCTCACAGCGCAGGACTTCAGCAGGGAGCGTGGAGCAGAGAGATGACATCATCTCTCACTGCCTGCACTGCGCAGGACTCTTCAATGTTTTGAAGTGCGGCGGAGAGCCGAGGGAGAACATCTCTCATGCCCGCACCCCATTACCGCTCTCCTGCCCCTTAACACTGACATCCTCATCTGGTGGCATTGGCAGGCAAGTGGCATCCTCATCTAGTGGCACTGGCAACTGGCATCCTAATATAGTGGCAGGCAACGTGGCAATTGACATCCTCATCTGGTGGCAGGCAGCGTGGCAAGTGACATCCTCATCTGGTGGCAGGCAGTGTGGCCAGTGACATCCTCACCTGGTGGCAGGCAGCATGGCCAGTGACATCCTCACCTGGTGGCAGGCAGCATGGCCAGTGACATCCTCACCTGGTGGCAGGCAGCATGGCCAGTGGCATCCTCACCTGGTGGCAGGCAGCATGGCCAGTGGCATCCTCACCTGGTGGCAGGCAGCATGGCCAGTGGCATCCTCACCTGGTGGCAGGCAGCATGGCAAGCGGCATCCTCATCTGGTGGCAGGCAATGGCAAGTGGCATATTCAACTGGTGGCAGGCAATGGCAAGTGACATCTTCATCTGGTGGCAGGCAGCGTGGCAAGTGACAATCCGCATCTGGTGGCAAGTGACACACTCAGGGCTCCCACTGATTCTGCATTATGGTGAGTTGAACTATTTAACTTTATATTATAATGTAATAATAGAAACAATGTGCTTCAATCATCCTGACACCATAACAACCATGGTGCCATGATAATTGAAGCGCCAACACCAGCCATTGCCCCGACAAATTGCCCGCGAAAAAAAAGGTTGGGGACCACTGCTATAGAGGATCTCGCTCAGCTTCCTCTCATATGTGTCCAATTTGTGTGTTGTGGCAAATCCAAAAAATGTTGTACTCCTCGGAAGCTAAGCCCTCCCCATTGCAGCGTAACCCTCCGTTTTCACACTTCATAGAGTTACCCGATCCAGTGATCGGGGACACCAAGGTGGTTAAAGAGGAACTACACTGCATCTGAGCACCACAATCAAAAATTCTATTTTATTCATTTTTTATTTTCAGCTTAAACTCCACCATCCATTCGTGTCTCCATGCTTTATTTTGCTGAGAAATTACTTAGAAAAACACCCCCCTAGCATTTCTGTCTCTGGCCATCTTGAGTAAGGGTAGATGATTCAAGTAGCATATACTTCTTGGAATCCATCTGCCCTTTGCTCAGACATGCAGACAGGAGGATGTGCTTAGCTGAGAAAACACTTCATGCCTACCTGAAGAGCTCCTTGGGATTTATGACATAATGTGCCTAGGCATGGAAAGCAGGAAGTGAAAAAAAGGGTTTAAAACAAGCAAATATGATATACTTTCCCATCTATTTACTAATGCTAGCAGCATAAGGATTAAAAATAGTCAATACTGATTGAGAGAGCGAAGTTTCCCTTATAAACCCTCCGAGATATTCTACAAAAAGGAAGGCTTATGATGTTTGAGGATCTACAGCAGTGGTTTTCAAACTCGGTCCTCAAGTACCCCCCAACAGGCCATGTTTTGGGAATTTCTCTTAGATGAAATAGCCGTCCAAAACACCAAGCCATTGACTCTGATTTAGGCTACTTTCGCACACAGGCGCTTTACAGGTGCAATTTAGCTAAAAATAGTGCCTCAAAAATTACTCCCAAACCACCCCAATGTGAAAACCTGAGTGCTTTCACACTGGGGCAGTGCGATTGCAGGACGTTACAAAAAGTCCTGCAAGCAGCATCTTTGGCGCGGTGCAGTGAGTGGTGATACACCACTCCCCAACTGTCCCTGCCCATTGAAAACATTATTATTCTACCTAATTTCCCAGCTCGTGCGTAGATTTCAGCAAATGGTTCTGCAAGCGCATGTCACATCTGTGCCCAACTACTTCTACAGCTCACACCATGCACCCCTTGGAGATATAGATCATTCAATGCAGACTGGTCTTAGAAATTCACCTTCTTCATCAAGACCTCCAATGATATTGTATACATAATATGGAAAGAAGCGTCTTGAGTAGAGAATTGTGGAGAGCATTGCTGCAATTGCATTACTGGTCATGGTCTTGTTGTTTGAATGCTTATACATCTAGGAACAGAAAAAGAGAAATAGTTCACGTCGCTATTACAGTATCCAGCAAGGCTGCAAAAAACAATGTACCATCCTATTGATATGACTAGAAAGATTGGGTTATTCTCAAAATAGTCACCTGTTCTGAGAGAAACATGGGTGGTTACCATTGCTGACTTTTTGCTCCGAAAATGCTAGTAAACTGGTTGGCATGATGATCCTTTACTTCAATACTTTGAGCCACTGAATCAAGCACACCAAAAAGAGAATTACAACTTTATCTGGACCTTCCTGAGTTGCATACTTGTTCTGGGTCAGTGACGCAAAGTAGTGAAGTCAGGAGGTCAGCAATGGCAACTTCCATACTCTTTTCTTTAAAGTGTAACTCCACCCAAAAGGAGAAGCTCCACTTTAAGGCCCCATACACACGGACGTTTTTTGACGCCGACGTTTCCTGGCGTTTTTTGCAGCTCTCCATGTTAGTCAATGGCCCCATAAAACGTCTGCGTTTTTGAGCTGTAGAGGGCGTCGGCGTTAGTGAGCTGATAGTAGAACCCACGGCCATCACGTTCTGAGACTAACATTTTGGCGTTTTTTGACGCAGACGCTGCAAAACGCCAAGAAACGCCAACTAATATTGTACCGGCGTTTTCCGGCGTTTGACGCCGACGTTTTTAGGTTGAAAAATAGCAGAGGGATGATTTTTTTTTAAAAAACGCCTATTGACGCCGACGCTCACTAACACCGATGCATAACGCCGAAAAACGCCGATTTTTTTCCTTGATGTCGGGCCCGACGTTTTGTTTTTTTTTAAAGATACGCCCGTGTGTATGAGGCCTTAAAGTAGAAGTTCAGCCTAAAAGAAACCCTAAATCTACTGGAAGCCACATTCTGAGATTAATCTATGTAGTCCTGTAAAGCAAGAATTGCTATACATACAAATGCAAAACATTTAGTGGAACACATGGGAGACATGCTTTTAGATAAATAGAGAACCTGTCACCAAAAAATGTCACATGTGATGTGTGTGACTGTTGAGCCCCCCACATGCACGAACGTAAACGCATGGGTCGGGGCGCATACGCGTGAAAATGTTGATTGCGATACACGTTACATATCACAGCGCACGCTGGAGTGAGAGCAATAATTCTAACACAAGACCTCCTCCATAACGCTAAAATGATACCTATAGGGGGCTTCTGAAGCGCTGTCTATAGAAATTATAAGGTACTGAAGTCTGACACCATTTCACGGGGCGCAACATAAAATTAAGGTTTGGCATGCTGGGTATCTATTTACGCAGTGCAACCTCGTCTTTTATATTTTATCAAAAATTTGGGTAATTTACTGTGTTTTTTTTCCCCCTAAAATTCACGTATGTTTTGTACTGTGATTTTGCGTTTCCTAGACCTTTGCGGTAATATCATGTGACATAAAACAATGGAACTACCACTATTTTATTTTCTAGCGTGTCTGCTTTCAGAAAATATATGTTTGGGGGTTTTTTGTAATCTTCAGGCCTAAAATGATTTTTTAAATGTGTGCAAAAACGCAAAAACTGCTCTGGCAGCAAAAGGGTTAAGAGTAGTTAGGTTTGTCAAGAAATTCCACTTTAAAGAAAGGGTCTATATATAACTTAAACATTAAAAAGCTACATAAAATACCTTTAATCTGGCCTCAATTATTTTGGTGAGGGTGAGGCAGTCTCCATGAAATCCACTACATCCAATAACGGTTTTGTCTGTCCTACAAAATAAAGACATAATATATTTTTAAAGTTATTAAAAGCTATAAAACAGCCAGAGAGAGTACTTAAACACTTTCACCTTTATCCGTTCAAATTAAAGATTTAGGTTTAGCTAGAAGTATATACTACCGAACATGTTTTACAATATAAATGGGTCCCATGCCAAATGAACAAGGTGTGTATTAACCACTTGCTTACTGGGCACTTAAACCCCCTTTCCTGCCCAGACCAACTTTCAGCAACGACAATTGCGCAGTCGTGCTACACTGTACATTTACATTTTTATCATTTTTTTTTTCACACAAATAGAGCTTTCTTTTGGGGGTATTTAATCACCTCTGGGGTTTTTATTTTTTTGCTAAAAAAGACCGAAAATTTTCAAAAAAAAAAAAAAAAAAGTTTCATAGTTTGTTATAAAATTTTGAAAACAGTTGATTTTTCTCCTTCATTGATGTGCGCTGATGAGGCTGCACTGATAAGGCGGCACATAGAGGTGGCACTGATTGGCAGCACTGGTGGGTATTGATAGGTGGCACTGGCAGATGGCACGGGTGGGCACAGATGAGGCAGACGCGGCTCTCTGTGTGAGGGACTGATGTCCCTCTGACAGAAGTCGGTGATCAGTCTTTTCTTTCACTCTGACAGCGTGAGGGAAGGAAAAAAAAAAAAAAAACCATCACTGATCTTCTGTTTACATCACGTGATTGGCGCCTTACTCCGATCTGTGATCAGTCTCATAGACTCGGTGATCGCATGGGGGTGCGCAGGCAGCTCATGCACGGGAGGACGTCTATTGGTGGCCTCCTGACAATAAAGGCCCACGCTTTGTTTCCCAAATGATTTTCGAAAAATTTCAGGGACTATTACTTGGAAAAATGCCCTAAAGAAAGTCTGGAACTATCAGACCCCATAAAAGACATTGGTGTCAATACCCATGGCATCATGCTGCCCCAACTCTCAGCATATCTTGTATATACAGTGGGGAAAATAATTATTTGATCCCCTGCAGATTTTGTAAGTTTGCCCACTTACAAAGAAATGAAGGGTCTATAATTTTTTATAATAGGTGTATTTTAAATGATAGAGACATAATATCAACAAAAAAAAATCAAGAAAAAAACACACTTGATACAAATGTTATAAATTGAGTTGCAGTTCAGTGAGTAAAAACGGAAAATTGTATACTCACCTTTCCGTAATTTTCCTTTCCTGGTGCATCTTCATGGCAGCATACACATGGGTTGTGGCTCCGCCCCCACAACATGATAGGACTGGTTAACTATAAATCAAAGACAGACCCGGCTCACCGCATTCTCTGTAACTCTCACCAATTTGGGCGGGAATCTGTATGCTGCCATGAAGATGCACCAGGAAAGGAAAATTACGGAAAGGTGAGTATACAATTTTCCGTTTTCCTGGTGCATCATGGCAGCATACACATGGGACCTAACTCGCCATATGGGAGGGTGCAAGAAAAATTTTGTAATGATCAGAAGCGCAATTATGCACCATGAATTTTCCAAATTTTACTGTCGTGAGCCGG
>BLSH010052912.1:45461-60758 GCA_018402905.1 Glandirana rugosa | reverse complement strand
CTTTTATATATTACAAACTTCCAAAACACATTAGAAGTCCGGTACTAAAAATTTGTACTCACGTCTTTTATGTTTTTGCTGTGTCAGTCGTTTTACTAATTTCTACTAATTTTCTTTTTAGACACCTCCAGCGTACTACGGACACCTCTCACCTCGAGGTCAGACGTCGGTCTATAGCAGTCCCTTTACGTCTACACTGTCCTTTGTACAATGGAGGTGAAGGTGCACAACAAACATTGCAGATGACTTACAAACAATGTAATTAGTGAAGGGCGGGGGTATATCGTTTTACTTATTCAATAGGACTGACCCGTAGTATACTGCAGGTCGTCCTAAGGCTCTTTACCAAGATCCGAGATGCAGTGTGTCTGAGAGACACACCGCAGATACAGATCGCCGCGCTGCGCGCCCCTGTGGCCATACATGAGTGGCTTATCCTGCTGGACGTCATATGATGCCCAGTCAGGATAACTTATTCATTTTGCTATATGGGGGCGGGAAGTGATTAATGTAACAAACATTCAGTAGACGTTACAAACAACACGTGGAAGTGGAGGTAACATGTTTCCTGTCACATCTGCATTTCCCTGACGATATCTGGCTGCAGACTGGAGCTCCACTCTCCACAGGCATCATGCGACCTCCACAGATTTTTCTTTTAATCATCTTTAATCATTTTGCTGACTGTGTCGTTTTTGTATTTTCTGCACTCATGTTTAAAAATCATGGCCTGAAGATTACACAAAACCTTCAAACATTATATATTTTCTGAAAGCAGGCACCCTAGAGAATAAAATAGTGGTAGTTGCAATCATTTATATCACACAATATTATCGCAAAGGTCTAGGAAACGCAAAATTTCAGTAAAATATACACTAAAGTGAATTTTAGGGCAAAGAAATGCATGAGAATACCCAATTTCTTTGGTAAAATATAAAAGACAAGGTTGCATTGAGTAAATAGATACCCAACATGTCAAACATTAAATTTGTGTTTGCCCAGGAAATGGTGACAAACTTCAGCACCCTGTATTTTCTATAGGCGATGCTTCAAAAGCCCCCTATAGATCATCAGTTTAGCACTATGGAGGAGGTCTGGTACTAGAATTATTGCTCTCACTCCGGCGTGTGCGACGTCATGTAACATGTGTATCGCAATAAACAGTTTCAAGCGTAGGCGCCCCGGATGCTTGTGTTTTCTTTCATATGTGCATATATGTGGGGCCTCAAAAAATTTTTGGGGGGGATTTTATGTGCTGGGGTGTAAGGTTATGTTATTTATTTAACCTCTTCACCAGAAGGTTTACTCCCTTCATGACCAGGCCATTTTTTGCGATACAGCACTGCGTTACTACAACTGCCAATTGCATGGTCGATGCCCGATGCTGTACACAAAGGAAATTTATGTCCCTCTTTTCCCCCACAAATAGAGCTTTCTTTGTGTTTTTATTTTTTGCACTATAAACAAAAAAAATACAGACAATTTTGAAAAAAAAAAAAAAACAACATTTTTTATTTTCTGCTACCAAACATCCAATAAAACATTTTAAAAATCAAATTTCTTCATCAATTTAGTGAAATGTTTACACACTCAATGCTCTCTACGGTAATGTCCGGAGCCGATCACTGGGTGTCAGCGACCAATCAGCGACTGGCACCCACTGACTGGTTGGTGCTACAGCCAATTGCAGTGGAAAATGGACCATTTTGGGTGGGACTTTTTAGGCACTAAACTCATAACAATTAAATTGATAAAAAAAGTATTTATTGAAAATTCACCTATAAAAACAGCAACATGAATGTATATGACCCAACCGACTAAAAAGTACACCAACAGAGAAGGAGTAATGATCAGTTGTGATATTCTCCACCCGACGTGTTTCAGAGTTTTTCCACCTCTTTCCTCAGGGGTATAAGAGATATCAATTATAATTGCTCCAATTGTGCACAAATGAACATTCCATGTTATATTTAAAAGAAACAAAGTCTCAGACGTTCCTGCTCAGTCGCCTCATTATTAAGCCATATGCTGTAATTAGAGAAAGGACTGGTATTGTGGGGGGCATTCCAGGTGCTCCCCTTGGATGTGGAATGCCAGGGACCACTGTGGCCTAGTAGATGGGATCCTGCACTCCTAGACTGTTAAGGGAGGGAGAGGACTTCGTGGTTACTCATGTTGCAAATGTGGGCTATGTGTCAGTGGTAAAATATGTGGATGTGTCCTCCATCAGGGTGTGCAGTAGGGCAGATGACGATGATCCTAGTGTCTCTGTCCCATCAAAATCTGTGTCTATGAGTCCGTCTCTGGTGTCAGTGTCCCCCCAGTCTGTGGTTCCCCAGTTAGTGTCAGAAAGTGTGGTTATTAAGTCTGCGTCTGCAGACACCGAGGGGTGGAGTGAGTGATGGATTGGAGGATGGTGGGAGGGGGTAGGGTTGCCACCTCATCTCTTTAAACCCGAACACATATGAATTACACAGGTTCTGAGGCTGATTTAATGCAGATAAGGCACCAAGTGAGTTTAATTAGCACCTTAATCATCCACAGAACCTGTGTAATTAATACATGTTCGGGTTTAAAGGGATGAGGTGGCAACCCTATGGGGGGGGGGGAGGGGGGGGAGAAGAGAATGAGAGTGGCTGGTGCAGAATGCAAGGTGAATGATGTGAAAGGTACAGCGATGTCCCCTGTGCAGGCAGCGTCTATCTTCAGCCCCTCTTCCTTCTGGGGCCGCGACTCCGCCTCTGTGACTGGCCAGAGTCGTGTGACATCACTCCATGTGCGCAGGGGCCGCCAGTCACCATACAATCTCAGTGAAGAAACGGCACAGAGGCCGTTTCTTCACTGCGCATGTGCCAAAATGACATCGGCACATCTAGTACACTGTATATCTCCTAAACCGTGTAGGTTTGGGAGATATTCAGGGCACCTACAGGTAAGCCTTATTATAGGTTTACCTGTAGGTTAAAGTGGTTGTCACAGGTTGACAACTACTTTAAGTCTCTTCCTAGGAATGCCCTGGAGAGGAGGTATCATGAAACCACAGTAAACATTCATGTCTTATCTGTTGCCTACCTTGCTGCATGTGTTCCGTTAAAGGCCGGGCCTCCCTCACCTGTGTGCTTTAGTAGCCCTCCTCAGCTAGGCTCTACCCCACGCTCTAATTAGGAACATTATATAACACCTGGCAGTGCAAGCCTGCAATGCTGATCAATGTTGTGTGTGTTTGGCTTTGTGTGTGGTTGTTCCTGTCGTATGCTCTCTGTGTATTTCCGTGTACCAATCTTTGGCTTGTTTTGACTTTCCCTGCCTGCCTGATACCCCGACCTTCGGCTCGTTTCTGTTTATCCCTGCCTGCCTGATACCCCGATCTTCGGCTTGTTCTCTGTTTCTCCTGTCTGCTTGTGGTCCTGAACCTTTGCTAGGCTGCTGACTATCCTTTGCTGTTCCTGCGCTGCTGCTTCCTCTCTTCCACCTGTAGCCAGCTGAGCGTGAGCTAGGAGACCCCGGGGGCCGCAACCTGGATCCAGTTGCAGCCAAATCCACCCTTACCACCAGAGGCTCTGGTGAATACCTATCGGCTCTTAGACTCTGCACCCTGGGGAAACCGATGAAATAGCTCCCTGTGTTTTCAGTGTCCGTTCTCCAGGGGACCCTCTTCCTGTACCAGATGTAACTCATTAGCAGCAGTCAGCTATAGGTCCACAATCTTAGCGGTGCACTTCGCAACCCTCGGTGCGATTCGCACCCCAGGGGTTTGCACCTGACCCCAGGTGTCGTGACAAGAGGGTTGTTGAATTTGCCTTTAGAGAGCCACTGGCCTTGAGGGATTGCCCAGGCCCAGTTATGAGGAAGGATCTGCGTTTGATTAATCTGGAGATAATCCCTTTAAAGTTTGGGGATTTGGCCTGGCTCTCCTTCTATGGCAGACTCTATGTGAAGAACATCGTTCTGCTGAGAGCCGTGGTTATCCAAGAGTGAAGTGTGGCGGTGTGGAGGAGACGATGGACCATTTCTTGCTTCAGTGCCCCTTCAATATACAAGTCTATAAGCGACTGGGTGGGGCTCTGGGTATCCCTTTCCCTCTTGAGTTATGCGGAGTGGTCGTACGGGTCTTTTGAATCACATTGGGGTTTTTGATTTTGAGGCACTTTTTCTAGTTAGCTCAGTAGTCCGTTACTTCACGTTGAATGGACGGTGTCAAGATTCCATTTGGGAAAAAAGTCCTTACTGTCAAGGTGGTGGTGGTGCACACCTTTCTGGGTGAGGTCACAGCAGGGCACCTGGACAAAGGCGTATTGGTATATCAGGTCCCCGTAGCTGCTGTCTGTCAGTCTTTGGTTGTGCGGCTGTCTTTCTGTCCTTTCACGTCCCCTAGATTTTGATGAGATCATATTTTTGGAAAAAGGCCGCATGCATGGGTTAAATGTGTAATTGTTTCTTAGCCTTAGGCTTGGTTTACACTGCAGCGATGCGGGAACCCTGCAAATCCACCGCGGGTTCCCGCATCGCTTGCCTCCTGGCGGCAGTTCACACTGCCCTATGCGAACTGAAGGGAGGTGTCAATACATTGTTAACAACACCCCCTTTTCAGTTTGCATATCGCAGTGAAAGCTGCAAACTCGCACAGTAATTGGATCGAATGGTAATGATCCGATTCTGACCCTGCGATAAAAAAGGCTCCCTGTGTGAGTTTGATCCGATTGCGATTAGAATTCAGCCATAAAATCTCTATAGCTGAATTTGCATTGCACAGAGATCGCATATGACGGTGGCAAATCATATGCAATCTCTAAGGCTCCATGCACACTGTATCTCAAAAACGACCGTTTTTGGTCGTTTTGGCGTTTTTTTTAACAGCTCAAAAACGCCACTTTATTTTATCCTATGTGTCCATGCACACATGGTCGTTTATTGTCTTTTATCAGCAGTGGCGTTTTTGGGCTGTTATCTGAAGGCCCTGAATTGGCGTTCAAAAGTCGTTCTCCTGACCACAAAAAACACCAGACGCCGGTAAACGCCGGTAAACGCCGGTGTATCGGCGTCTGGTGTTTTTTGCAGTCAATGGAAGCCAATGAAGTAAAAAAAAAAAAAGCCAAAGAACGCCGACGCCGAAAAACGCCGCTAAACGCTGCTTACAAAACACTGCAAATAGAACGTTTTGTGAGCAGCGTCTCCTACCCGACGCTGAAACAGCCCTATAGCGTCCAGTGTGCATGGAGCCTAAGATCGCAGCAGTGTGAACCCTGCCTGAGGGTGTTTTTAGGTGGAGTTTAGGGCTTTGTTTTGCATAATTTTGCTAGTAATACAAAAATGTTTCTTTGTATATCGTTCTATTTATGCTTTTTGGCAAAAAAGTTATTATATATTGTTATCTGCTGATGTAAGCTTGTTTGTTTTTGTATATATTATTTTTTATTTATTGTTGTATATATGTAAATATGTTTTAATAACAAATTATATGCTTGTAAGATTTTTAATAAAAAAATATCTACAATTACAGATTCCATTTGTAACACCAACTGCTGTAATCTGGTATTGCAGTTGGTCAGTACATTTTGGCCAACAGGAATGGACTTCATGCAAGCAACAATATGGGAAACTGCAAAAAAAGACAACCCCTTTGTTACCTAATAATATGACCCCTTCAGCTTATTAACCACTTCAGCCCCGGAAGGATTTCCCACTATAGAACCAGAGCACTTTTTGCGATTCAGCACTGCGTCGCTTTAACTGACAATTGCGTGGTCGTGCGATGTTGTACCCAAACGAAATTTGCGTCTTTTTTTCCAACATATAGAGCTTTCTTTTGGTGGTATTTGATCACCTCTGCATCATTTCTGATCACCGATATAAACAAAAAAAGAGCGACAATTTTGCACAAAAAAACAATATTTCTTACTTTTCACTAAAATACAAATGCAAAAAAAAAAAAAAAAAAAACTAATTTATTCGGCTATCAATTTATATTGTTCTTCATATTTTTGGTAAAAAAAAATGCAATTAGCGTTTATTGATTGGTTTGCACAAAAGTTATGGCGTTTATAAACCATGAGAATTAATTTCTGGCGATTTTACAATTTTTTTTTTTTTACTGGTAATGGCAGTGATCTGCGATTTTTATCTGGACTGCGATATTGGGGTGGACATGTCAGACATTTTTGACCCTTTTTTGGGACCAATGACATTTTATAGGGCGATCGGAAATTTAAATGTCCACTAATTACTGTATAAATGTCATTGGCAGTGAGGGGGTTAACCTGGGGGGGGCTCTAGGGGTTAACTGTGTTCCCTGGGCGTGTTCTAACTGTGAGGAGGCTGGGCTGTCAGGAGCATGAGAGATCTAACTGATCCCAGTGACAGCAATCAGTAGATCTCTGTCATGCTGCCTGAGAGCACGTGTTTACATCCCCATTTTTCAGCTGTGTCCGCCCGAGCCACAGGCACACTCCTGCTAGCCGCGCATGCGCGTAAATGTAACACAAGCCGGTCGGGAACCGGTCAATGTAGCGCCCCCATAGTGATAGGTGCGTTTTTATAGTGGGTTTTTATTAGGAGAGGTAAAATCTAGTCAGGCTTGACAGTGAGTGCAGGCCTGATTGTTTAGATCTGGGCTGGGGAGTGGCTCAGGGAGGGCTGGAGATTGCAGGAAGGGACACCCCTTGGATACTCCTCCCATTTGGTACTAGAAGGCTCTGGAAAAGGGCATGGATGAGGAGGTGTCACTTTCTGATGTACAGTATTTAACAAAAGTGAGTACACCCCTCACATTTTTGTAAATATTTTATTATATCTTTTCATGTGACAACACTGAAGAAATGGCACTTTGCTACAATGTAAAGTAGTGAGTGTACAGCTTGTATAACAGTGTAAATTTGCTGTCCCCTCAAATTAACTCAACACACAGCCATTAATGTCTAAACCACTGGCAACAAAGGTGAATACACCCCTAAGTAAAAATGTCCAAATTGGACCCAGAGTGTCAATATTTTGTATGGTCACCATTATTTTCCAGCACGGCCTTAACCCTCTTGGGCATTGAGTTCACCAGAGCTTCACAGGTTGCCACTGGAGTCCTCTTCCACTCCTCCATGACGACATCACAGAGCTGGGGGATGTTAGAGACCTTGTGCTCCTCCACCTTCCATTTGAGGATGCCCCACAGATGCTCAATAGGGTTTAGGTCTGGAGACATGCTTGGCCAGTCCATCACCTTTACCCTCAGCTTCTTTAGCAAGGCAGTGGTCATCTTGGAGGTGTGTTTGGGGTTGTTATCATGTTGGAATATTGCTTTGCGGCCCAGGCTCCGAAGGGAGGGGATCATGCTCTGCTTCAGTATGTCACAGTACATGTTGGCATTCATGGTTCCCTCAATGAACTGCAGCTTCCCAGTGTCGTCAGCACTCATGCAGCCCCAGACCATGACATTCCCACCACCATGATTGACTGTAGGCAATACACACTTGTCTTTGTACCCGTCACCTGGTTGCTACCACACACGCTTGACACCATCTGAACCAAATAAGTTTATCTTGGTCTCATCAGACCGCAGGACATGGTTCCATGTCCTTAGTCTGCTTGTCTTCAACAAACTGTTTTTGGGCTTTCTTGTACATCATCTTTATGCAGACCAATTTGATGCAGTGTGCAACGTATTGTCTGAACACTGACAGGCTGGTCCCCCCACCCCTTCAACTTCTGCAGCAATGCTGGCAGCACTCATACGTCTATTTCCCAAAGACAACCTCTGGATATGACGCTGAGCACGTGCACTCAACTCCTTTGGTCGACCATGGTGAGGCCTGTTCTGAGTGGAACCTGTCCTGTTAATCCGCTGTATGGTCTTGGCCACCATGCTGCAGCTCAGTTTCAGGGTCTTGGCAATCTTCTTATAGCCTAGGCCATCTTTATGTAGAGCAACAGTTCTTTTTTTCAGATCCTCAGAGAGTTATTTGCCATGAGGTGCCATGTTGAACTTCCAGTGATCAGTATGAGAGAGTGAGAGCGATAACACCAAATTTAACACACCTGCTCACCATTCACTCCTGAGACCTTGTAACACTAATGAGTCACATGACACCGGGGAGGAAAAATAGCTAATTTGGCCCAATTTGGACATTTTCACTAGGGGTGTACTCACTTTTGTTGCCAGCAGTTTAAACATTAATGGCTATGTGTTGAGTTATTTTGAGGGGACAGCAAATTTACACTGTTATACAAGCTGTACACTCACTAATTTACATTGTAGCAAAGTGTCATTCCTTCAGAGTTGTCACATGAAAAGATATAATAAAATATTTACAAAAATGTGAGGGGTGTACACACTTTTGTGAGATACTGTATGTTAAGGACCCCTTGGTAGGTATGTGTTAAGGAGGCAGGCCTCCTTAAATGCAGTGATCTGCCCAGCAAGGGGGAGGAGAGCGTCGGGTGGAAGAAATGAGAATGTAGCAGAGGTACTGTGGAGGCCTCACCTAGGAGGGAGCCCTCAGTTTGGTGATGGGACCTTGAGGCCTGGAGGCTCGGGTGCAGCCAGGAGAGGAGTCGTCGTCCTGGAGTGACACAAGGGAGCAGGAGAGCAGCAGAGAGGCTACATTAAAGGCGTTTTAAAGGATCCACCTGTGTCGGTGAGTGGCAGCCCCTGAAAGTTGGAGGAGAAGGCTGAGGCAGGCTTGAAGAAGACAATGGACAGTCTGTAGAGGTCGGAGAAGCCAAGCAGGGGAAGGAGGACCACTGGACAGTGAGGCAGGCTGGAGGGGCCTGGAAGATGGATTGGACGGGAGTAGTAGTTCATCCAGTACCCAGCTGGCACCAACGTACTTGGCTGCACAATTGAGGGTCCATGGCTTCACAACCGGGAGCCTGTGACCCTTGCCCACAACGTGTGGCCTGGAGGCCCTGCTAACAGTAAGAGAAGGCCTCACCATGTGCTAGCTGTGGTGGAAGGGGAAGTGTCATGGAGGTCTGATAAATTGCCTTTCAGGTCTGTAACAGCAAGTAGTGTGCAGGAGAGAGGAAGGAGAAGAGTAACGATCAGCAAGTGTCTATGCTGGAGGAAGAAGGAGTGTATATATATATATACGGTGGTGTATATAGAAGGTCCTGTGATTGATCCTTCGGCATCCCACAGTCATCCCTATCCACATCCAAGTTTAACCTCTAAATAAAACAACAAACAAAACAAAGAACCGGCCTGTTCAGTAACTCTGGGTGTGTGAAAATCGTGTGATTGAGGGCAGCGGGCAGGTGCACCACAATTACCAGCCACTCCCAAGGGGGCTCATAGCTACATTTAGGGGCTCATTTCCGGGATTCACCAGCAAGGCTGCCAGTCATTGCCCCTAGCAACTGCAAGAGAATTGAGCCAAGGAACTGTAATTGTTTTATTGCCAATGTGGACTGAACTTGGGAAAAGGACTTGTGTGTTTGCCTACTAAACAGTAAAATTTTCACAAGTGTGCCGTTGTCCATAGCAACTAGTGGGAGCGGTCGTCAGTTGCTGTCCTCGCCTACTCAGTTGCTGCAACCGGTGCTGGGGTGAACACTTGCATCATCCTGCAATTCAGTGACTTTGTTACCATGTGCCGTTACCTGTGGCAATCACGCCGGGCGATCGCGCCTATGGATTACAAATATGTCCTGCGCCAGGCTAAGGCCGGACATTATCCACTGGATTACAAATATGTCCAGCACTCTGCAAAAGCTGGGCATCATGAACTTTTTGCTCCAACTTCTGCTCACAGTAAAGTAGGCCTAGGACTGTTCTTGTTAAAGGGAGAGACGGTGTTACAAGGGTGCTTTCCAGCAAAACAGTGGCTACTATTAATTACTGTTGCTACCGGCAACCACCAACAAATTTAGCAAGTTGGGACAAGTTCTGCTAGTGTCAGCATACCTGCAAAGTTTCATCCTTCACACAAGGGGTTACAGCTACGTGACATGCTGCGGGCCTGCTTCTCAGGACTTTTGACGCCAGCTTGTCTGGTAATGTGGGCGCGGCGTCATGCCCCGGAAGAGCTTCAGTGCTTGCAACCTGTAGCAGACACCACGTGAGAGAGGAAGATGGCAGAAGGTGGTTGTCTATTGCCATTGCTGGCATGGTTGCTGGAAGAGCAAAAGCGAACCCTAGTTGACACCTGGGTTCGACTGGAGCCCCTCTGGGGAATCACCCTCGGAGTGGTGGAAGGGGTAGAGAGGCTCTGCTTGCTGTGCCCGGAGTGTCAGCTGCCCACTGCGGTTCTGGATGCCTGGATCCGATGCGGGCACTGCTATGAGCTATTGATGCAGCAGATGGATGTCCGGCAAGGTCCAAGGTATTTTCATGTGGGCTTACGCTCCCACAAAAGCAGAGATACCGAGAGGTCGGAGTGGGCCTATCATCCTCCAATGATGGGGTAGAGTTGCAGCCTAGCGACTCCCTCGTGGAAACTGGGGACAAGGAAAAGAAAGAGACTGCTGAGAACTGTGGCCTGGTCAGGGGCCTGGTGACTGTCTGTGCTGCCAGACAGGAACCAGTTTAAGTCCCTGAACAGCCGGCTAACGTTAAGCCCCTCGCTCACTCAATTCCAAACAGGCCCGGAGCAAGGAGGGAATGAGTGCCCAGGTGAGCAGGAGGAAGAGAGTGGGGGCCAGGTCATTGATTTAAGTTCCCCCAGACCGGCTGACGGAGTGGTCATCGCCAGAGTCCAGTTCCGAAGAGGAGTGGGAAGCTGGAAGGTTGGATGTCCAGGGCACTCACTCCCGAGTGCAGGGGCAGGAACTACAGATGACCTCACAAGCTGCAGGAACTAAAATCACCGCTCAGCAATTCTCATTACGCAGGCACTTCATCACCAGATCAAGGCTTCTACTCACTGGAGAAAGGTAATTTGATCCCCTTCAGTGTGTGTCCTTCCAGGAAGAGGTACAGAGGAGGGTAGCCTTGGAGTGGGGCCCGGACTTCCCCTATGTCTCACCCCAAACATTGGACATTGTAGAGGACTCCTGACCAGAGTGGGAGGCCAACCTTGTTTGGAACTATCTGTATGTCTCAAAGCCATGGAGAGGGCCAGAGAGTTGTGGGCCCGGTTCCTGGAGATCAAACAGGAATGGCAACTTGGGAGATTGAGATACAAAGACAGAGTATTGATTGTAAAAGTGGGTTGGCCGACCCAGAGCCACTTTGTCTACTAGGAGACAGCAGGTGGGGGCTGAAGAAAGTTGCCGGACCCTCGGTACTATGTGTGAGGAAGTTTAAAGGGTTGCATAGACCACCACTAAAGATCGCTGGATAGTGCGGAGTGGTTCCTTCTGTTTCTGACAATTGCAGGACAAACCAGCCTGCCACCCTGTGCCCCAGTGGAAGAGACTGAACCATTGGCAGGACACTCGGGTGAGGTTTGCCCTCTTTACCATACAGTATTTTCTTCTTGAAGCCCTGTTTGCCCGGGGAAGGGCCCTTCCTTTCAGGAACATTAAAGAGAACTCCTACTATTAACTTTCTTTGTTTATGCTCCTGCAGTGGGATCATAACCCCTCACTGACAGGACAGGCAGGTGAAAGGAAAAGTTTGTAGGACTTGTTGTTCTATTGGAGGCTCATAACCCCCTCTCAATAGATATGTTTGTAGATAGTTGTAGTTAGTTGTTCTGTTTTCTCTTAGGATTCCAAAGATGGACCTGCTGGTCGCCCTCATCCGTCGAGAGTCAAGCCAACTACCTGCTACAACAAATTATGTGGACAGAGCACTTTTCTTCTGAGGAAAGTGCTCCAGTCCAGGAATTTATATTCTGTCTGTGTATGGCTAGTTGCAGGAACCTGTAGCTAGGAATGTATTATACTGTACAGTGTGAATAATTTACAGAGATGATATTGATATGTTTTTTTTTGTACTTAAATTATTTGTACAGTTCCCCATCCAAGTTTGTTCCCTTTTCCCCTCCCACTTTTTGATTATATAATGCCCTTGCTCCTGGGTCCAGGATTCATTTTTGTAAATTTTCAGCTGGGGACCAGCTGATGTTTAGGGGGGTTAGTGTAGCGCCCCATAGTGATAGGTGCGTTTTTGTAGTGGGTTTTTCTTAGGCGAGGTAAAATCTAGCCTGATAGTGAGTGCAGCCCTGATTGTTTTGATCTGGGCTGGGGAGTGGCAGGAAGGGACACCCCTTGGATACTCCTCCCCTTTGGTACTAGAATTCTCTGGAAAAGGGGATGGATGAGGAGGTGTAACTTTCTGATGTATGTTAAGGACCTCTTGGGAGGTATGTGTTAAGGACCCCTGACCAATCCCCAACCTGAATTGGCAGGGGGCAGGCCTCCTTAAATACAGTGATCTGCCCAGCAAGGGGGAGGAGAGTGTCGGATGGAAGAAAGAAGAATGTAGCAGAGGTACTGCGGAGGCCTCACCTGGGAGGGAGTCCTCAGTCTGGTGGGGGGACATTGAGGCCTGGAGGCTTGGGTGCAGCCAGGAGAGGAGTCATTGTTCTGAAGAGGCACAAGAGAGCAGGAGAGCAGCAGAGAGGCTACATTAAAGGCTCTTTTAAGGATCCACCGGTGTCAGTGAGAGGCAGCCCCATTGGAGTTGGATGAGAAGGCTGTGGCAGGCTTGGAGAAGACAGTGGACAGTCTGTAGAGGTTGTAGAAGCCAAGTAGGAGGGCTGCTGGACAGTGAGGCAGGCTGGAGGGGCCTGGAAGATGGATGGGCTGGGAGTTGTAGTTCATCTAGTGCCCAGCTGGCACCAATGTACTTAGCTAAACAATTGAGGGTCCATGGCTTCACAACTGGGAGCCTGTGATCCTTGCCCACAACGGGTGGCCCGGAGGTCCTGCTAGCAGTAAGAGCAGGCCTCACCATGTGCTAGCTGTGGTGGAAGAGGAAGTGTTATGGAGGTCTGATAAATTGCCTTTCAGGCCTGTAACAGCTAGTATTGTGCAGGAGAGAGGAAGAAGAAGAGTAATGGTCAGCAAGTGTATGTACTGGAGGAATAAATGAGAAGAGTAATGGTCAGCAAGTGAATGTGCTGGAGGAAGAAGGACTGTATATACGGCAGTGTATATAGAAGGTCCTGTGATTGATCCTTGGGCATCCCACAGTCATTCCTATCCCCATCCAAGTTTAACCGCTAAATTAAACAAAAAAAAACTAAGTACTGGCCTGTTCAGTGACTCCAAGTGTTTGGCAGGTGGACCACAACCACCAGCCACCCCCAAGGGGGCTCATGGCTACATTAGTAATAAAATGCTAACAACCCAAATGTTGGACATTTAAGGGTATTGAAATAGCCAGTCAAATCCTCTTGTTTGGGGCTAGCTTGATAATCAATAAAAATTGTATCCCAGCTGAAATACCAAATATTACCATGTTGCTAAATGCTGAGCAGCCACTCAATATGACCAACGAGTAAAAGAAAAACAAGAAACAGCGCCAGCAGCTATAGAACATGAGTAAACTGTTCAAAATTAATAAAACATAATTTTATATAAAAATATCTTGTATATACTGTACAAATATTTCAGTGTCCAAAGTGCTCCTGTGCTTGAAATTAGTGACTTTAAAGTGCAAGGTGCTCCAAGAAAAAATCAGTGTTGATAATAAGGTGCAATGGTGCCACACACCCCTCTTGTTCCCCCACTCACGCGAAGGTATGGACCCTCAGCTTTGCAGTCTGGGGCTCAAAAAAGCGTGATCTGGTGTCAGTGGGACCAGGGGATGGAAAGATATCCTCCAATGTTATGTACTCCTTCCATAGATAATTCTTCCAAATGGCCACTGGATTTAGCCAATGTAAATCTGACGAGACATCTCCAAGCTCTTTGTTACTCAGACGAATATGACCAATGCCTTCCTCGCCTAAAATACCAATCACAAGGAAGATCTTCAATATGCACCATGGGACCACATTTTTGTTAATTGAAACTACTTTCAAATTTTCAATTCAATAAAAAGATAATTCAGACATTTTTGCAAAACAACTGCTTGCAATTTATTCTGTAATCTTTCCTAAATCTGTGTTTGGTACTTGGCATTGCATTGGGATGCCGAGATGGCCAGGAAAATAACTCCTTAACAGCTTGCTGATAAGTGTTAAGTTTTGCTTGTCTCAATAAATTTGGTATTTGTTTGACATTTTTTTTTTTGTGTTATTGGAAAATGGTAAATGTGCTGAAAATTGATAAATTATGTTGTACATGTAAACAAACATCTGTGTTCACAAATATACATTATAAACACGTGTAAAGAATAAAAAACAAATCCGAGGAAATGCTTCATCTATTTGAAGGGATTTAATTTATTTCTTTTAATTCTATTAATATCTTTATTAAATACAGATATAAAAGATTCCATAAATGCTTGTAGATGTATATAACGCATTACACACAAAATATCCAGTAGGACATGTTAATTGTTTGGCGTATGGAGTGTTTATAGACGTTCCGCAGATACTCTGCTTCCTCAGGATACCTCTACATACTTGTACATCTGCTGATCAAACACAATGTTATAAGTATCATATAATGCAAAATACATTAAATACATTTTCAAATCCTTATTTTATTTAATATAGTTGTGCTCACCATTTTTCTTCTTCACCAGTATGTGGCGCAATCGAATGCGGCCAAGGACCAGCCCCCCCGCCTAAGTGGCCGGCGGTACCAGAACCGCCGACCCTGTCTGTCGGGCGTTGGACCACAGGTAGAGTCGCGTCGATAGCCACGTGATCTATAACATCAAAGAATGATAGGTAATAATTTCCATATGTCCATGGCTGGTCACTGTTTTTGATGGGGTTTCACGTAATCAGGCTATTTAGTTTGCTGAGTATACCCAGCCAAAGTGCCAAAGCCTACTACAAGTCAGTGAGGCCACCTGCCAAAAGGACCATTGCTATAAGTCCCCCAAGAGCCATCCCCAGATTCTTACCTTATTTGTTTCAGACCAGAGACGCACAGCTCCAGAAAACTACCAGTGTCCACGGTGTCTCCGGTCGCTCTAAGAGTGGTCCCACCGGAAATGACTGAGCCAAAGGGATCTCTGATGTCACATCTGGTCCGGGCGCCTGAGTGGCTGCGCTGTCATCTACAAGCTGACGGCGATCACACTATGTATGGCCGTGTTGGGGGAAGATGACTGCGCATGCGTCGCCACTCAGGTGTCCGGACCGAACGTGATGTCAGAGAGCCCTTTGGCTCTGTCATTTCTTTTTTTTTTTAAGATATTTTTATCGGGCTTTATGCCAACAACCAAAGACACAAACAAACAGAAATATTGGTTATTTTTATAGAATTTTTTTTTTTCTTTACTGTCTCGGTTTCCCGAGAGAC
>BLSH010052912.1:24317-38422 GCA_018402905.1 Glandirana rugosa | reverse complement strand
CCCCACACCAAGCGTCCCCAGCACCCTCTGTCTGCAGACAGATCCTCAGGGGGGGATAGAGGCAGTGTCCAGGCCAGATGATGGCAGTAAGGGGGATAGTTGTGCCCTTCCCTGTGGTAGAAAGAGAGGTTGTAGGCCCGGAGGGTGTACCAAGATGGCGGCCGCACGTTGTAGGCCGCGATTCCCTCCTAGTCCCCTTACTCACGGGTTCCACAGATGATGCTCCAGTCCCTGGACAGGCAGTGGGGCAGCTGGATGGTCGGATGGGCACCCCAGGAGCTGCTGTAATATGGATGATCCGACCGCTGGGAGAGCCGCGCCGTTCCGCGGACTAGGCCGCAAAGCCGGGGCCTCGATTAGCGGGTCCGGCCAGCCGAATGCAGAGATATGCACCCAATCATCCTCGTGGATGGTCCAACAAGTCTGGGCAGTGATGGCTGAGCCTGCGGAGGCTTGAAATTATGAGGATGGCACAGGATTGAGATCAGGATGGACGGAGCTCTATGCCTCTGCGCCCTGCTTCTTTCACATCCCGGACACGCCCCCGGCTCTGTCATTTCTGGTGGGACCACTCTTAGAGCCAAATTGTGTGCTCACTCTAGACTGCCATCAATCCATTAAAATCCCTTTAAATAGATGAGGCATGTCCTCTGATCTGTTTTTTATTCTTTACACATGTCAATAATATGGGATGTGGATTGTATGAGCTGTCTCCAGCACTGGTCACTTTCTCTGTAATCATTGATAAACATTATAAACACATATTAAAGGATAAGTCCACCCTAACACTAACATTTCTACATCTAACCTGTCTAGCCCTGTAAAGAAGAAATTAGTATACATACCTTTTTTGAAGCGCCAGCTTCTCTGTGGAGGTGGGTGCAGAGGAGGCAGCCGACAACAGAAGTCCCATAGTAAGTCTATGGGTGACGTCACTTCCCATTCATTTCACAGCCGTTGTCAGCTGTGTCCTCTGCAGAGTTTGCGCCGCTGGAGACCGGATCAGATCGGCTTCAAAAAAGGTATGTATACTGATTCTTTTTTTACAGGGCTAGACAGGTTAGTCTTAGATCATGGATATCTGTAGATGCAGAGATTTTAGTGTTAGACCTCTTTCACACTGAGGCAGTTTTCAGGCATTTTAGCGCTAGAAAGAAAAGCGCCTGAAAACTGCCTCTCATGCCGCCCGAGTGGGAATGCCTGAGTGCTTTCACACTGGGGCGGTGCGCTTGCAGAACGGGAAAAAAAGTCCTACAACCAGCATCTTTGGGGCGGTGTGGCAGCTCTGTATGCAGCGCTCCTAAACCGCCCCTGCCATTGCAGTGAATGGCCAGTGCTACGGAAGCGCCTGAAAAGCGATTCGGAAGCGCCGCAACACGGGCGCTTTTAACCCCTTCTTGGGGGTAAAAAGCGCTCTGCTAGTGGCCAAAAAGCGACGCTAAACCGACGGTAAAGCGCCGCTAAAACTAGCTGCCTTTCCCTCTAAAGCTCGGGCGGCCCCAGTGTGAAAGTAGCCTTAGGGTGGCCTTTAGCATTTTACATTTACCTAGGCTTAAAGCTGATCTCCAGGATAAGCAAATATTGTCTGAATACAAGAGCCATACTGTATGTATTCTGCCTTGAATCTTCATGTTCTTTGTGTATTTATACCAGATCTGTGCAGTAATCCAGTGTGAGAATTTCCCTCTGTGTAGGAGCTTTAATAAACACCGGTCACTGCTGCTCTCTCTACTTCTGCAGAGTGACTGGTCTTGTCGCCGCCCCCTCCCGTAGTTTTCTGCAGGTAGCCTGTAGTGGGTGGGGCCTGCTGGGTACTGTGATCTCTATAAGGAGTAATCAATACCTGGAGGTGGTACACTGACACATTACTTAGCATGTAAGCACTTAACATAACCACTTGACCTCCGGAAAATTTACCCCCTTCATGAACAGACTATTATATGCTATACGGCACTGCGTTACTTTAACTGATAAATGCGCTGTCATGCAACACTGTACATAAATTAAATGTGTGTCATTTTTTTCCCCACATATAGAGCTTTCTTTTGGTAGCATTTGATCACCACTGGGTTTTTTTTATTTGTGGTGCTATAAACAAAAAGTCAGAAAAAAACAATATTTTTTACTTTCGTCTATAAAACATATCCAATAAAAAAATGTAAATGTCAAATTTCTTCATAAATTTAGACCAAATGTATTCTGCTACATGTTTTTGGTAAAAAAAATCCCAATAAGCTTATATTGATTGGCTTGTGCAAAAGTTATAGTGTTAACAAACTATGGGATACTGTATATACTGGAATTTTCTTTCATTTATTTAATTATTTTTTATACTAGTAATGGCGGTGATCAGTGGCTTATAGCAGGACTGCGATATTGCATCGGACAATCTGACACTTTTGACATTTTGTGGGAGCCAGTGACACTAATACAGTGATCAGTGCTAAAAATACACACTGTCACTGTACTAATGACACTGGCTGGGAAGGGTCAAACATCTAGGGTGATCAAAGGGTTAAATATGTGCCTAACCAGTGTATATGTGTACTGTAAGGTGCTTTTACTAAGGGATGTGCACATCCCCGCTGGCAGGACAGAGCTCTGCCTTGTTTACATGTGTAGCCATGTGCTCCCTTGGGAGTGGCTGGTAGTTGTGGTTCATCTTATAGCTGTCCTCAATCCTACCATATCTCACACATCCGAAGTCACTGAACAGGCCAGCTCTTGTTTTTGTTTGCTTTATTTAGGGGATTTAACTTGGATGGGGAAAAGGGGTGACTGTGGGATGCCCAAGTATTGGTTACAGGACCTTCTATATACACAACCGTATATACACTCTACCTCCTTCAGCACTCTTCTGCAGACTATTGTCCTTCAATTCTCTCCAGCACATCATTGCAGACTATTGCTCCTTCACTTCTCTCCAGCACATCATTGCAGACTATTGCTCCTTCACTTCTCTCCAGCACATCACTTAGTTTCTGAAGGGAAATTTATCAGGCTCACATAACTCCTTTCTCTTCACCGCAGCTAGCACATGGTGAGACCTGCAAACTGTCAGCAGGGCCTCTGGACCCCCCTTACAGGCCAGGGTTTTGGACCCCTCAAAGTGTAGCTTAGTACTTTGGTGCTAGCCGGGCCTTTGATGGACTACAACTCCCAGCCCATCCCTCTTCCAGGGCCCACGACCTGCTTTCTTCACAGTGACACTCCTTCCCCTGACTGGCTCCCAAGGCTTCCACAGACTGTTCACTATGCCTCTCCCAGCCTGCTGCAGCTTTTCGCTCCCAGGGTTGTCACTCCCCAAATCCAGTGGATACTTTAAAGTGTCCTCAGTAGCACTCTGCTGTCCTCCTACTCCCTCGTGCCGCTCCAGGAATCAACTCCACTCCTGGCTGCACCCGAGTCTCTAGACCTCAAGGTCACCCCCCCCCCAGACTGGGGGCTCCCTCCCGGGTGAGGCCTCCACAGCACCTCTGCTACATCTTCATCATTTCCACCCAACTTCTCCTCCTCCTGCTGGCAGACTGCTGTATTTCAGGAGGCCTGCCCCCTGCCAATCCAAACTGTAGATTAGTCAGGGCTCCTTGTCATACATCAGGAAGTGACATTCCTCATCCATCCCCCTCTCCAGAACCTTCTCTGCTCAAGGGGGAGGAAACTTCCAAGGGGTGTTCCTTCCTTCTGTCTCCAGCCACTACCCAGCTCAGATCAAAAAATTCAGGCCTGCGCCTACAGTCAGGCCTGGCTAAATTTTGCCTCTCCTAGCAAAAACTGACTACAAAAAGACCTATCACTTTGGGGGCGCTACACATGTTCTGTGCTTTGTAACACCTCGTCGATTAGCAAATCTGCTTGTGCTATGACTAATCACAGTGCACGTGGTGCGTCGGCGCTCCCTACCCGGAAGAGCAGAATCACGCATATATATATACGATTCTGTGCAGCCAGCACTGTTGCAGTAGATGTACAGTGTGCAGTCGGCAAAACTATCGGAAGCCAGGGCAATTTTAATCATGACAGTGCAGGCTTTTATGTGAAAGACGTTTAGTTGTATTTAATTTTTCTTACTTTAATTATGCCATGTCTTCTTGAGTCAAAGGGTAATCGTTTGCCACCTAATATACCAGTAGTCTATCAGGAACCACAATATCCTCTTGCAACCCCTGGTCCTTAAAGCTAAAGTTAAGGAAAATGTATTTTTCTCCTATAGACTTTAGTTACATCACTTACCTGTAATGAAGTATGTCCCATATTGTACAAAGCAACTGGATCCTGTAGAAATCTTCTGTGCCCAGTCCTCTTCTTGATGCTGAACTTCTGGCACAGGCAGAGGTTAATGGGTTAAGACCGAATTCAATAGAAGGTCCCAACAGGAACCTACCACCACCTCCCTCTCAACCTTTGAGAATCCCATATAATGTATACCACAGGTAACCAGATCTGTGAATGGGGGAGAGTGATGAATGTCAGGATTCTCTCCCCTATTCAGAGATCTTTGTTACATGCAGTGTAAATTATGCAAAGTTTTTTCTCAATGGATGAAAGGGGGTGGCGGGGGTCCATGAAGGATCTTTTTTACTGCAACTCGCGAAGCCCCAAAAGTATTAGAGGATAAGTTCACCTTTCATAATATGTTACATGTTATCCCCACATTCTGGGTGTAACAAGTTATGAATGCACCGGCCCTAGGGTTGCCATTTTTTCTTTAAGCCAAACCCGAATGCTTTAGCAGTGCCCAGCTATTTTTTTTTTTTAAATATACAGTACAGGATTGTAACAGACCTGGGAAACCTTTGGGCACCCCAAAGAGAATAGTAATGAGGCGTGCATAGTGCCCCCTCACCATCCTGTCAGGCCCTGTTCTGAGTGACATTCCTGTCTGAATAATGTGTCCGAGTTTCAGGTGGACTGAGACATGATTCAAAACCCGGACTGTCCAGGTGAACCCCGGACAGATGGCAACCCTAACCGGCCCCTGCACCTCCCTCCCCGGTCCCCACTGTGCTAGCTAGCTGGGGTTCTTTTTGATCCGCTTGCTGTCAAAATTTAAAAAAAAAACGTGGCTGTGCGGGGCCTGCTGGGAGGAAGCAGATACACTGACAGGTCTGCAGGAGACCTGCATGGCACCAGTGATCTTGTGATAGCCGGTTCAATGCTTCACAGGATCCTGCAACAAAAGATAATAAATGAACATTTATTTACCTGCAAAAGAATGTGCTGGAGGTTCAGCACCAGGAAGAGGACTGGGCGCAGAATAGTTCTACAGGATTCAGCTGTCTGCACAACATTGGATGTACTTCATTACAGGTAAGTGATTCGACTGCAGAGAAATACATTTTGATTAAACTTCAACTTTAACATGCAAAGACTTATAATCCATGTTGTGACTTTTCTAGTGAGTGGGGGGGGGGGGGGTACTGCTGAGTGACAATAGTTTTTGGAGCTGAGAAGATGCAAAGGATGATGGATGTTGTGGGTGTTGTGAGTGTTGTGGAATTCAGCCAAAGTCACTTATCTTAGGATGGAATTAGTTTATTAGCAACTTCAGCCCTGGAAGGATTTACCCACTTCCTGACCAGGCCACTTTTTGCGATACGGCACTGCGTCGCTTTAACTGACAATTGTGTGGTCATGCAACGTTGTATCCAAACAATATTGACGTCCTTTTTTCACCAGAAATAGAGATTTCTTTTGGTGGTATTTTATCACCTCTGCGGTTTTTATTTTTTGCGCTATAAACATAAAAAGTGACAATTTTGAAAAAAAAAAAAAACTTTTTTTTTTTACTTTTTGCTATCCAAAAAAATGCATATCCAAAAAAATATTACAAAAAAACTAATTTATTCATCAGTTTAGGCCAATATGTATTCTCCTACATATTTTTGGTAAAAAAAAAACGCAATAGGCGTATATTGATTGGTTTGAAAGTTATCACGTCTACAAACTATGGGATGGATTTAGGACCTTTTATCTTTTTAATTGTTTTTACTGGTAATAGTGGCGATCTGCGATTTTTAGTGGGACTGTGACATTGCGGCGGACAAATCTGACCCCAAATGACACTTTGTGGGGGCCAGTGACATCATTGCATTGATCAGCGTCATAAAAATGCACTGCTCAATGTAAAAATGACACTGGCAGGGAAGGGATTAACACTAGGGGGCAGTCAAGGGGTTAAGTGTTTCCCTGGGTGTGTTCTAACTGTGGGGGGGGGGGGTGGGCTGCCAGGGACATGACAGAGATCACTGTTCCCGATCACTGGGAACAGAGGATTTCTGTCATGTCATCTGACAGAACAGGAATCCGCCTTGTTTACATCTCTGTTCTGCCTCTGTACAAAGCCATCGCAGGTCGCCGGCAGATTGCGTGCGGCTGGTGGACATCACCGCTGAGAGCCTCCAGTGAGCACAGGGGGTGGGTGTGGGCAGAGCAGAGAGACTGACAGTCACCATATCTCTGCTCACAGAGCACCGAGAACTGAGCAATCAGCGGTTTTGATCGCTCAGTTCTTAGCCTGAACATATACATTAGCAGGAGCATTTATGGCCCACAATTACAGCACATTAGGTAACAGAGGTTACAATTGTTAAATTTTTCAGCAAATTAGAACAATATAATAAGTCAGAGAAATGCGCTATTATGTTGGTAAACTATACAGTATGCAATGAATGTACAATAAATTAACTCATGAAGTAGAAAAGCACCAGCCACACCATGAGGCACCCACGGCAAATATCATAACAATCAAAAATAAAGGCTGCACTAATCCATAAATGTAAAAATAATTATAAAGTCCGGATCCAATAAATATATAAGATAAGCAGAGAAAATTCTACAATCAATCCCAGTACGATTCTTGAGCGGGGATAGATTGTTTCAACAGTTGTGAATCACCACCGTGTGAGATCTGAAAACACATTGGAGAATGTAATGCCAGTGCCACCAGTGTGTTATCCACCACCAGATAAATAGGCTGCTTACCAGAAACAGTTGACCACTTCCTTATAGGAGGTCAACTAGGCAACCGGCCTCTTAACCTAGCCAAGGCATATCGAAGTTTCGGGAGCCGCTTGGTGTCAGTCACTGCTCAATCATCATAACATGCGTCCCCCATAAGAGGGATAAAAACTGGCCATAGTGTAAAATTGTATGGTGTTTATTATTAAGCAACGTGACAAGGTCAGCCTGTGAGGAAACGTGCAGGGTGAGCGACGCAGTGACGTCACCACGTGTTTGAAAATCCCGGTGGACTGGTGTACGAGAGCCGGCTGGATTTTTCTTTTATTGGATTATATACCTGTGCAGCTATTTTAATGTGGATTTAAGTGCAGTACTTTATTTTAATAATAACACCATACAGTTTTACACTATGGCCAGTTTTTATCTTTCTTATGGGGGACGTATGTTACAATGATAATAGGAAATTCCACCTTCAGCAGAGCCTCGTTGGTGGCTGCCTCATCCCTTAATCATATAGGAACAAACTAGGTACCCCCTGAGCGGGACTGTAATAGGCAGCAGACACCAAGTATATTTTAAAAAAATCTAATTTTATTTATAAAGTTAAAAAAAGAGTTATTGCTCATCCAGAGGACAAGTACAGGGAACATGGTACATGCAATCAGTAAACATATAGCAAATTTTGATCGATTTTATCTAGAAGCAGATCATACAGTCCAAACACAGATAGCTTCTGTGGGAGTAATAATACATAATTTTCAAAGGTATAGATATCCGTTGTCCGAAGATGGAAAGATGGAATTCGGTGCCCAACGTTTATGTTTCGGGTCCGTTCAAGGCCCTTCATCAGGGGTATTACCAATGGAAAGAATGATAGTGTAATGATATCTCTTAACATTAATCGATGTTATGTCTCTGGTGAAAAGAAAAGAAAAAAAGAAACAAGAAAAAGAGCAAATAACCGTGTTGGAAATGAAGACATGGATATTCAAACAGCAAATTTCCACTGGTATAATACTCAAGTAAGGTATACGTGGGAGGGAGAAAGACTCACCGACTGCATGTAACCGTTCGAGAAAACTGTGCCACACTGCCAGATGTGTTATTATTTCGACATTGTGTATGTCAATCGGCATAGGTAATGCCCAAATGTTGAATAGGGGTTGTGCAACAGCCAAGCTAAAAAATGGCCTAGTATAACAACTAGGAATAAATAAAATTATTTATTCCTAGTTGGTATACTAGGCCATTTTTGAGCTTTGGACTGTATGATCTGCTTCTAGATAAAATCGATCAACATTTGCTATATGTTTACTGATTGCATGTACCATGTTCCCTGTACTTGTCCCCTGGATGAGCAATAACTCTTTTTTAACTTTATAAATAAAATTTGATTTTTTTAAAAATATGCTTGGTGTCTGCTGCCTATGTTACAATGATTGAGCAGTGACCGGCACCAAGTGGCTCCCGTAACTTCGATACTTTGACTGAGTTTAGAGGCCGGATGCCTAGTTTTGTTTAATACGTTTTTATTAGCATTTATCATAGAATATCATAGAGTAGGCAGTTTACAAAATGCACTAAATAAAAAATGTGTATAATCCGCGCAACTAGTAATTAATACTAATAAAGTTTCAATCATATACCAGTCTTAGACCAATGATGATCACATAATATCAGCAGCTGTGCACAAGGTCATACATCAAAAGAAACCCCAAAACGTAATAATAAATAAATGGTGCAGCGCTAACACATATATAGGATCATGAGTCCATAAAAAACAGCAAATCCAAGAGATGGTAAGTGTTCACAGATGAAACAAGCAGATAGAGTCCCAATCCGTGTCAGAAAGGAAAACAGGATCACACTGGTGCCACTCAACACCCCAGCTATTATACTGTTACCAGAGAGCATGCGACCCCCTGATAAGAGTGGTCAAACACGCTTTGTTTACGAGTTAGGTAGTCTCCCCTCCTGCTACTGCAATCAAGTAGTCTCCCCTCCTGCTGCTGCAATCACTATAGAACTCCAGACCCAGCTGTTGAACCCGACACTCCAAATCGCTCAGATGGAAGGATCAGTCCAGACATGTAGGAATAAAGGGCCCCAATAGTGTGATATAGTTTTCACAAGTTTAATAATTAAAAAGAGTAAAACTTACAAACAATTCGTCTTTGATAAAGCATGAATGGAACATCCACCAGGAAGAAAAATGGCCGCACCGCGGCCGCGCATGCGCAGATGCGTGATTACGATAACAGAGGAGTGGTCAACGTGCGGGCATAGCTCCAACCGGTTTCGTCAGAATTGACGTCATCAGGGAGTTTACAAAATGCGGAATGATAGAACCAAACAAGGTAATGAGAAAACAAATCAAACAGAACTGTATGTTACCAAGTCATATAAATCAGCAAAAAAACACCAAAATGTAGAGAAAGAAGGGAGGGGTGTACAGAAAACAGGGGGACAGAAAGGAAGAGAAGTAGGGATGGAAGAAGAGTAAGATGGGGAAAGAAAGAGGGACATATCACGCCGCAGTATAAGCCATCAGTCTTGATAGATAGTTGTATAGAATGATAAGGCCTCAAGTAGGATGGGTCATAACGCTTACAAATTCAGATGTAAATTAAATGGCGAACCAGCAGGCCCATGTTTTATTGGAGACCTCCACCCTACCTCTATATGTGTGGGTGAGGTCTTCCATATAATAAATGTGATCTACAGCCATTAGCCACTGTCAAAGAGACAGTATGGATGCCTGCTTCCAAAATTTAGGTATGAATGAGTGAATTCAAAAGGTGAGGTGTTATAGTTTTTTTGTACCTGCCTGCTGGTTCATCGATGCAATGAAACAATACAGTCGGCGAATAAGTGGATAGTGCCACCAAATGTGGGCATGAGAGGCTTTGTCCCCACATCCCCTCCAGCATTTATCTGAGATGTCCTTAAATATCGCGTGGAGGGTAACAGGTGTATAATGCCACCTGCTTAGTATTTTGTTATTGATTTCAGCATTTTTAGAAGGAATTGAAGTCTGTGATAATTGTAGAATAGTGGATTTTTGAGACTCCGTGATAGGTTGTTGCAGGTCTTTCTCCCATTTGTGCAGGAATGTTGGCAAGGCTCTGGTCGACAAGGATATAAGAGCTTGCTAGAACAATGAAATCAGGCGCCGTGGAGGTTACTCTTGCGCCAGGATACTTTCCACTGGGGTTAAATCTGATAGTGACCTTAGTGAATTAGGGAGCGATCTTACAAACATGGATGATTGTTGGAAACTCCATTGCTCCACGTAAGTGTTTGTTGTAGACTCCATCAGTGAGGAGAGAGTCCGGATGCCCTCAGGTGAGGTAACATGGTGAAGCAGGAGAGGATTATGATTAAATTGGACCTTGAAGTATGGATCCATATTTCCCAGTGGAAAAAAGATGGTCCGTTAGTTGCATTAGTGGCGAGTTATCAGACCACTTGTGTGTTGTATGCAAAGAGTCCCAGATAGCGAACGTGGATTTGGTTAAGGGTGAAGAGTTTATAGATAGGTTGCGATATTTCTTGGGAATCCATAGTTGTGCTATGAGCTCAGATTTGCTAAGATCATGTTCAAGTTGCACCCACAGTTTGGATTGTTTATGGGGCTTCCAATCGGATATCCTAGTCAGGATGCATGCTGTAAAGTAGTTTTTGATGTCAGGGAGGGCTAAGCCTCCCTTTGGTTCGGGTTTGATCAGACGGAGTCTTGAGAGCCAAGGTCTTTTACGATTCCAGATGTATTTGGAGAGTATGGATCTCAGTATTAAAAAACCCTGGGCATACCTTATAGGGGATCATTTGAAACATGAAGAGCAATCTATGCAATATGTTCATTTTTATCACGCTAATTCTACCCAACCAGAAATTAGCTAATTGGGTCAACTTGTGTAAGTCAGAGCATATGGAGTTTAGGAGGGGGATGTAGTTTACCCAGAATAGGGAATCCGGGTTCGGTGTGGGGAATGTGCCTAGATATTTGAGGGAGTGGGATTTCCATGCAAAAGGGAAGGTAGGTTTAAGTAGAGATACAATTTTAAGGGGGATAGAAATGTTTAAGATTTTGGATTTAGGTAAATTTATGGTTCTTTAGTCTTGGTTGGATCGGGGCGTGATCCGAGAACATTGAGGTTTCAATCTTGGCATCAAGGATCAGGTTCAAGTGATGATGATCTAAAAAAGTAATCAATCCAAGAATAGGAGTTATGAAGATGGGAGTAATGAGTGTAGCCTTTTGCATTATCCGCCATGTCTATGAGTTGCACTTCTAGAAGGCGTTTACTAACAAAGGCTAGGCGTTTGTGGGGAATGCACAATTTCCCTTGAGAGGTATCAATTTTGGGTTCTAGGGATAAGTTCATATCCCCCACCAAGATGATGCATTCGTGTGCAAACTCTAACAATTTAGCAAGTGTGGAGGAAATAAATCCTGCTTGATCATGGTTTGGGGCGTATATGTTCGCTAGTGTACATGGAACGTTGCCCAGACTGCCCTTAAAAAATAAAAACCTTCCAGTGCCATCTGTTAACATGCCATCAAGTATTAATGAAGAACCCAATGGCAACTCCCTTCGCTTTTTTAACGTTTGAGAGGCTATAATACCAAGTGGGGAATTCCTGTGATTGTAGTTGAATTGAGGTGGAATGAGTTAGATGAGTCTCTTGGAGGTAAATTATATCCCCTTGTAAGTGTTTCAACTCTCTGTAAAGGGAGTGCCTTTTGCCAGAAGTGTGGAGACCTAACGGAAGTTAATGGAAGCCATTGGGATGGTAAGGATATCAAAACACCCTGCGATTTCAAGAGATTATACACTGCAGCAGGTAAGAAAGACAGGGGAAAGTAAAAGGGGTAGGAAAAGTAAAAGAGTATGATGAGAAAAAAGAAGTGGAGTATAGCTGGGTAGAGACCGAAAAGGGCATCAAAAAGAAAAGAACCATGGTTGTGCACGCAAAGCCTTGAAGTGCAGGCATGAAGTCGTCGACCCGAATCCATACCCCCAAGCGCCCAGACCGAAAGCGAGTGGACACGAGGGGATACGGGGTTGAGTGGCGCCCCACCCAGGAAAAGAGGACGTCCCATAGGGCAGCCATTGGCAGGAGAGGTAACATGGGGAGAACAGAGACATACCACTGCAGCCATGGCGCCATAATAATCCTGTTGATATAACATAAGCATACAGTGACAAACCAACGTAATAGGAACTAGTACGCATTTCCGAGTGAGAGGATAGGACCTGTCCCAAGTGTCTATAATAACTGAGAGAAGGAGGTCAGCATGGTGCCATAAGGGCGTGAGTCCTAATAGTATCTTGTAAAACATTAAACAGTTCAAATGGAACAGCAGAACAGTATAACTCACGGTCAGCCTCCTTTAAAACCTATAACATTGTGGAATGGGATAAAGTTACTGGATCAGGAGAGGTCCACTTGAATGAGAGGATCTTCTTTTTAGATTTAGGAGGTAGAGGGATCAGAACGACGAATACGAGAAACCTTTTTCCACTGGTCGCCCGATGTATGTGGAAGTTCGGTGATATCTTCCTGCCAGACTGGTAGCTCAGGTGGATCGATGTTCAGATCCATACAGAAAGTTTCAAGATCCCCCGGGAAACATAATATGGCAGTTTTACCATCCCTGTTGGCGATTAAGCATGCAGGAAAGCCCCATCTATAATTGATAGCAGCAGTGCGCAGCTTGTCCGTGAGAGGCTTTAGCTCCCAACGGCAATCTAGTGTCTCCTTTGCAAGATCAGGGAAGAAGGAGAGGTGTACGCCATCGAACTCCAGCGTGGCTACCTGTCCCGCTTTTTGCATGATGCGTTCCTTCTCCTCATAGTAATGCAACCTGCAGATGACATCGCAGGGTTTTTCTGTGTGGGGATGGAGAGTGCGGTGAACCCTATCTATCTTGAGAGACTGATCTGCCGCGTTCCCCATGAGGGTATTAAACATTCCTCGGACCGAGGCCTGTAGATCGACATCTCTAGTGGCCTCAGGTAATCAGCGGATCCTGATATTGTTTCTACGGTTCAGATTCTCCTGGTCCTCGATTTTGTATAGAGCCATCCTGTGCGGCACTGAAAGAGTGCGTGTGTGGGCCTGGAGTTCCCTAATGGCCGCCGCGAGTCTGTCTAACCAGAGTTCCAACTCCTCTACCGTGTTGAGGACCTGCGACAGGTCAGCCCGAACGGATGAAACCTCTTTCTTGATTACCTTTTCCAGGCTAAGGAGCATAGAAGCTAACTCTGTTTGGTGGGGAGACCATTCACCAATGCAGCCAGCCCTGAGTGGTGTGTGGCAGACTCAGCCTCTTAGGAGCAGACAGAGGAGGCAGGTGACTGGCATCCTGCCGAAGGCTTGGAGCGGGAGGTGGAGTCAGCGCCATGAGGTGAGTGGCCTAGGCCAACTGTGTCGAGGGAATCCTCCGGTTCTGCGGCAAGGAAGTGTTTAATGGAGTTCCTGGCAGAGTTTTTTGAAGGCAGGGATTTACCTGTCTGCTTTCCCATGATAGTGATGGTTGGAATGTCTACATAGCGGGTGCAAATGTAGCAAATAATCGGGGCCGGCAGCAGAGCTCACCAAAGAGACGTCCTCACAGCTTCATGCAGAAACCATGCCCCCCGCCGGATGCCTACTTGACCTCCTATAACAAAGGGGTCAGCTGTTTCTGCTAAGCAGCCCATTTATCTGATGGTGGATAACACACTGGTGGCATTACATTCTCCAAGGTGTTTTCGGATCTCACACTGTAGTGATTCACAACTGTTGAAACGATCTTTCCCCACTCAAGAATCGTACTGGGATTGATTGTAGAACTTTCTCTGCTTATCTTATATGTTTATTGGATTCAGACTTTATTAGTATTTTCACATTTATGGATTGGCTTAATGCAGTCTGTATTTTTGATTGTTAATAAATTAGAACAGTTTGTCAAGAATGGATGTCAGTCTCGGACAGAAGCACTATAAGCGTCAGCAACCCCCACTGCCACTATCCACCAACACTGCTGATCTTCCCAACACAGATCTTTGCCGCTTAGTGCTGGCAAATATTTGCATTATATGTCTCTTGCACAGACCACTGTTTGTTCTGTGCCCTCTGATCCCCTTGCTGCT
>BLSH010052736.1:18036-30361 GCA_018402905.1 Glandirana rugosa | reverse complement strand
TATCCATCTTCATCCACTGAATCAACCGACATGGTGAGACCAGTCCAATTTATTCTATACGATATGACTAGATCTGTGACATATTGAATAAACATCTATCTCAGTAAACTCCCCTTGTACCAGCTGCTTCATCTTACATTCATTTTAGATGAATGCACGCATGCTGAGTCACTCATTAAGGGGTCATCCTACCACCATTTCAGGACTGCCACTTTGATATCCTATAGTCTCCCCATGTCCACCATTGATATCCAGGAGATCTTGCTCCATTGTGTCAACCCGGTATGACCCTTGTGATATGGCTATATAAATCTATCAACAGCTTAATTGCGGTACTTTATTACTTCATAGCCATCTTGACTAGAGTCACTATCCGGTTGAGGTGTATGTGGTGTGTATGACCACGGCTGGCCAGTGTGTATGGGGGGTTTTTTAACATAGACAACGTTGTCTTTTTTATATTTTTGCTATCTTGTGGTGGTGCTTTCCCTTTGTTTTTGATTTTTGTATCTTATAAATCCGATTTGTGTTAACTGTTACCAATAAAATCCTTTTGTATCATTGACCGTGTGGCCCAACACGAGTTCTTTCGGGGGCTATCCCCCAAAATCTTTTTTCTTCTAAGTTTGCCCCGTATTTGGCTTCATCCATCTTCCCATTAACTCTAACCAGCTTCCCTGTCCCTGCTGAAGAAAAGCATCCCCACACCATGATGCTGCCACCACCATGTTTCACGGTGGGGATGATGTGCTCAGAGTGATGTGCTGTGTTAGTTTTCCACCACACATAGCATTTTGCTTTCAGGCCAAAAAGTTACATTTTGGTCTCATCTGACCAGAGCACCTTCTTCCACATGTTTGCTGTGTCCCCCACATGTCTTCTTCGTAAACTGCAAACGGGACTTCTTATGGTTTTCTTTCACCAATGGCTTTCTTCTTGCCACTCTTCCATAAAGGCCAGATCTGTGGAGAGCACGACTAATAGTTGTCCTGTGGACAGATTCTCCCACCTGAGCTGTGGATCTCTGCAGCTCCTCTAGAGTTACCATGGCCCTCTTGGCTGCTTCTCTGATGAACGCTCTCCTTGCCTAGTTTAGGTGGACGGCCATGTCTTGGTAGGTTTGCAGCTGTGCCATACACTTTCTATTTTCGGATGATGGATTGAACAGAGCCCTGTGAGATGTTCAAAGCTTGGGATATTTTTTTATAACCTAACCCTGCTTTAAACTTCTCCACAACTTTATCCCTGACCTGTCTGGTGTGTTACTTGGCCTTCATGATGCTGTTTGTTCACTAAGGTTCTCTAACAAACCTCTGAGGGATTCACAGGACAGCTGTATTTATACTGAGATTAAATCACACGCAGGACTCTATTTACAATTTAGATAACTTCTGAAGACAATTGGTCCCACTAGATTTTAGTTAGGGGTATTGTAAAGGGGGCTGAATACAAATGTCCCCCACACTTTTCACCTATTTATTTGTAAATACTTTGAAAACTATTTAGCATTTTATTTCCACTTCACACTATGTGCTACTTTGTGTCGGTCTATCACATAAAATCCTAATAAAATACATTTACGTTTTTGGTTGTAACATGACAAAATATGGAAAATGTCAAGGGGTATGAATACTTTTTCAAGGCACTGTAAGTAAAGCATCACGCTTTATAAAAAAGAGTTTCCTGTAAGTTATCTACTTTATTACCTCTATTCAAAAATCTGTAAGCTTCTTCCCACATTTGACCATGACAGTCTAATAAAAAATTATGTTTGTGTTCCTTTCTACACAAAATACACACCATATTAACCCCTTGCCGCTGACGTAACACATATAAGGGGCCCCACTGCACTGGGCTTTTTTTCTGTGGGGCCGCATATATGCATATCTCCCTATGTGATGGGAGCGCACTACACAGCACTCTCCAAGCACAGAGATCGGGGTCTCACGAGAGCCCAGGGCCCCGTACTAACGATCGGAACATGGAACTCCCAATTCCGTGTCACCTGATCACTGTGGCAGCCTCTGATTAGTTGATCAGTCACTGCGAAGCTCTCCCCTGTGCTTCTCTCTCTGTGAACCGAGAGGAAAGAAACCGGGGGGGGGGGGGTTATTTACTAAAGGCAAATCCACTTTGTAATTCACTTGGAAGAGCACATGGAAATGCAGTCGCTGTGGATCAGAGGGGGACATGCAAGGAAAATAACAAACAGCATTTTTGCTTGTACATGGCTGGATGATAAAATCAGCAGAGCTTCCCCTGATTTCAGATCTTCCCCTCAGATTTGCAGTGATTGCACTTCCAAATGTACTTGCAGTGCACTAGTGGTGCAGAGTGGATCTGCCTTTAGTAAATAACCCTCTATGATTACAAAGCATGCCACCCGTGCCCAAGCATGGTCGGTAAGCGGTTAAGAAGACATTCCTAACACACAGCAAATGCATACTAAGTATTACACCCCATAACACATTTTGCTACTCCTCCTGAGTATGGGGATACCACATGAGTGAGACATTTTCACAACCTGGCAAAATAGAGGGAGAGAAAGCAGCTATAAGGACACTGTACTGTGTCCACATGCTCACATTCACAGCCTAGCCACATACAGAGGCCCAACATCCAATGAGTGACTTCAGGTGTTCTAGGAGCATAAATTACACATTTAATTCCTCAGTACCTATCACAGTTTTTGTAGACTCTTGAGCACCAGGATAGTAGAAACACCCACAAAATTACCACATTTTGGAAAGACAACACCCAATGCATTTTATAAGAGGCATAAAGTGTCTTAAAAATGTAATTTTTTAACACATTTTTGAAACTATGGAAAGAAAAAAAAAATGTATTTTTTTAACATAAAGGCCTCACTGCAATCAGGGACATTGGCTCTGTTGACACTAGTGTGGCTGTGATCAGGACCCACTGGTATGGCAGTGATCAGGACCCTCTAGTATGGCAGTGATCAGGATGTTGGTGTGGCAGTGATCAGGATACTGGTATGACAGTGATAAGGATGGTGGTATGGCAGTGATCAAGAGACTGGTATGGCAGTAATAAGTATGCTGGTGTGGCAGTGATCAGTATACTGGTATGGCAGTAATCATGACATACTGGTATAGCGGTGATCAGGACACAGTATGGTGGTGATCAGAAAACTGGTGCTGGTGTACAGCAGTCTGGTGTCACTGCAATCAGGGCAGCACTGGTGATTTTTAGTTACTCCTTATTGACTGGAATAGTACTACTAGATTGGTGTAGGGCCAATGTGGTGCCCATATTTAAAAGGGGATCAAAGTCTTTGCCAAGTAGCTATAGAACTGTTAGTTTAACTTCTATAGCTGGGAAGATACTGGGGAGTTTAATAAAATACCACATAGATGAGTTCTTGTTGGAAAAAATGTTTTAAGCAACAGACAGCATGGATTCATGAAAGACAGAAGTTGTCAAACAAACATGATTTCTTTTTATGAGGAGGTAAGTAAAATCTTGGACAGAGGGGTGGCTGTGGACGTGGTATACTTGGACAGAGGGGTGGCTGTGGACGTGGTATACTTGGACAGAGGGGTGGCAGTGGACGTGGTATACTTAGACAGAGGGGTGGCTGTGGACGCGGTATACTTGGACAGAGGGGTGGCAGTGGACGTGATATACTTGAATTTTGCAAAAGCAATTAACACCGTTCCCCACACACGGCTAATGTGTAAGGTAAAGTCTACAGGCTTGGAAAGATCAGTTTGTAAATGGATAGAAAACTGTCTAAAAGACCGAATTCAGAGAGTAGTGGTTAATGATTCTTATTCTGAATGGTCTAAGGTTATCAGTGGTGTACCCCAAGGTTCAGTGTTGGGACCCTTACTTTTCAATATATTTATAAATGATATCGGGTCTGGGATTAAAAGTATAATTTCGGTGTTTGCAGATGACACCAAGCTATGCAGTGGAATAAAGTCCTTGCAGGATGTCTCCAACTTACAAGCCAACCTCAATACACTGTCTAATGGGGCGACTATGTGGCAAATGAGGTTTAATGTTGATAAATGTAAAGTTATGCACTTGGGGGCTAAGAATATGCATGCATCGTACATACTAGGGGTGTACAACTGGGGGAAGCCATAGTAGAGTAGGATCTGGGGGTTTTGGTAGATCATAAGCTTAATAATGGCATACAATGCCAAGTTGCGGTTTCCAAAGCAAGCAAAATCCTTTCTTGTATTAAGAGAGGTATGGACTCCAGAGATAGACACATTATTTTGCCCCCCTGTACAAATCATTAGTAAGACCTCATCTGGAATATGCAGTTCAGTTTTGGGCACCAGTTCTCAAAAAGGATATCGGGGAAGTGGAGAAAGTGCAGAGTAGGACAACCAAACTAATAAGAGGCATGGAGGAACTCAGCTATGAGGAAAGATTAGAGGATCTGAATTTATTCTCTCTTGAGAAGAGGAGATTAACCACTTCCCGACCGCCTGCCATGTTTTCACGGCGGCAGTCGGGTTGCTGTGCGCGAATCGCCGTAAAAAGACGACGATCTGCAAACAGCCACTAGGGGGCACGCGCCGCCGCACTCCTGAGGAGTGTGCCCGTGGCTTGGGCAGACCCGATGTCTGCCGGCGAACCGCGATGAGCGGCCACAGGCAAAGAACGGGGAACCGGCGATGTAAACACGGCGGTTCCCCATTCTGACAGTGCAGGCATTGGAGATCTACTGATCCCTGTCACTGGGATCAGTTAGATCTCTCATGCCCATGGTAGCCCAACCCCCCCACAGTAAGAACACCCAGGGAACACAGTTAACCCCTAGCTCTCCCCCCCAGGTTAACACCTACACTGCCAATGACATTTATACAGTAATCAGTGGACATTTAAATTTCTGATCGCTGAATAAATGTCATTGGTCCCAAAAAAGTGTCAAAAATGTCCGACATGTCCGCTGCAATATCGCAGTACCGCTAAAAATCGCAGATCGCCGCCATTACTAGTAAAAAAAAAAAATAAAAACCCCAGAAATTAATTCTCATCATCCGTAAACACGGCCACTTTTGCGCAATACAATCAATAAACGCCAATTGTGATTTTTTAAATCACAAATATGAGGAAGAATATAAATCGGCCAAAACCGATGAAAGCTGGAGCCACCACGGAAGAGAGCACCTCATGGCAGAAGTGATGCGAATGCGCTGACTTTTGTCGCCCGAGAGCTACTGCTGCAGGAAGCCATTCTGAAAAGTTTGCATCCTCCATTGAGCCCACCTTACCATGGGAATTGTGGCGACCATGGTCCCGATGATCTTTAGGCATTGGAAGGCACTGAGGTGGGAGGAGGAGAGGGCTGGGCGGATCCGATCGCGAACTGACACAATCTTCTCTTCCGGCAGGGAAATGGTGCCCTTCACTGTGTCGAAGAGGGCCCCAAGGAAAGCCAGGGACTGAGATGGTTCCAGCTGACTTTTTTCTCTGTTCAAAATCCAGCCATAGGTCTGAAGAGTGGTTATGACTAACCCTCTGTGCTCCAATAACTGAGACCTGTCCTGTGCCAGTACAATGAGGTCGTCCAGATATCGATGCAGACGAACCCCTTGATCCTCAGCAGGGCCACCACGGCTAGTAGCACCTTCGAGAATACTCTCGGTGAGGTGGTCAACCTGAAGGGGAGGCAAGTGAATTGTAAATGACACCGCCCTATGGCGAACCTCAGGAACCTTTGAAGGTCCTCCCGAACTGGAACATGGAAATATGCGTCTTTTAGATCTATGGAGATCAGCCAATTCCCAGGCTGGACCGTTTGTTGTATTGTGGCAAGCGACTCCATCTTGAACTTTTCCTTCACAATGAAGAGGTTTAGGAAGGTCAAATCTATCACCGGCCTCCAGGTGCCATCTTTCTTCTTTACCAAAAAGAGAGGAGAATAAATTCCTCGGCTTCGATCTGCTTCAGAGACGGGAATGACAGCGCCCTTTTCCAATAAAGAGCCTACGTAATCCAGTAGGATCTGTCTTTTCCCTTCGTTTGCAGGGAGGGCGGTAGGAACAAATCTGTTTCTGGGCAGTCTGCTGAAGGCCCAAGCATGGCCTACCAAAACCGTCCTGACGACCCAGACGTCCTGTATTGAGGCCGCCCAGACCTGCCGAAAGTGGGGAAGACGAGCCCCTACCTGGCCTGCCTGGGCGGGCCCAATTTCAAAAGGATTTCCCCGCTTCCCTGTCTCCCGATGCTGTGCCTTTCGCCGCCTTCTTACTGGCAGCCTGCCTTGACCTCCATGGTCTAGAGAATTCTCGGCCTGGCTTATAGGCACGTGCTTGGCTGGCCCGTTCTTGATATTGCCTCTTCGCAGAGCCTCTTCTCTGCCCATGCCCTCGCAGACCCTGGGGAAGGAATCCCGACTTACCCCCTAGTGGCCCGGGTTATGGCAGAATACAACTTGTTGCCAAAGAGTGACGACCCATTAAACGGGATACGACACCAATTCTGTTTAGACGATGGATCCACCAACCAAGGGCGAAGCCACAGAGCATGCCTGGCGGTTACCGAGAGTAGCATTACCCGAGCCACCAGGCGAATAATATCAATCGATGCCTCACCCAGGAAGGTGGACGCCGACCTCAGCTCTTGGAGGGGTGAGCCGTTAGCCAGTTCTTCAGAGACATTCCCGAGTGACTCATCCATCCTGTCGGTCCACAGCTCCATGGCCTTGGAAATTGTCGCCAAGGCCAGCACCGGCCTACAAGCCATGCCCGCCGACAGATATGCCCGCTTCAAATCAGCCTCAATTCTTCTATCCAAGGCGTCTCCTCCAAAGGAAGGGTGACGTGCCTGGCCAATCTTAATATGGCTGCATCAATCAGAGGCGCTGACTCCAAATTCCTCACCTCTTCCTCCCTAAAGGGATACATTTTCTGCACTTTACGCAACATGGGGTTCTTCCTTTCTACCTTACCCCATTCCTCGGAGATTACCTCCCCCAGTTCTGCCAAGAAGGGAAAGCTGACATGCTCCTTCTTCAGCTGTTTGAAGTACCTCCTTTGTTTGGAGGGGGCCGCCACTGGCTCTTCCCATTTTAGAGCGTCTTTCACTGCTGCGACTAAAGGAGCCACCAGGGCGAAGTCAAACCCACTATAGGGTTCTTCCGACTCCGGGTCGGAGTCCAATGGTATGGAAAAGTGGCTCGGCTGTGAAGAACCCCAGGATTCCTGAGTCAGGGGACCGCCACTGGCTGTTTGCTTTGCTGGAGAGTAAGAAGGTCCCGCGGGTGACTCGTGGGATTGGCCGGTTTCCAACTCCTTCAGAGATTCTCTAACGGCCTTTTTAACCAGGGTTTTCAACTGGTCTGACCCTCTTTCACCTACTGCTTTAGTGTAGCAGGGGTCACACAGGGACTTGCCCGATGGCACCTGGCATTTGCACCCCCAACACGCATACTCCGGGGAATGGACCTTGGAGGGGTGTGCCGAGTCTCTCTCATGGCGCCTTGCTCTGGAGGACGAGCCATGGTGCTTGGTGCCAGATGATGAGTGCCGGTCATGGGATTTAGAAGATGAACTCTTTCTATGTGAGCCGTGATGCCGATCGGACCTGGAAGAGCTGAAAAATGAAGGAGAAAACAACAACAGACATCAGTGCGGAGACTCCCTGAGACTCCTGCCCCCCCCTCCCTCAGCAGGACCCCCCTGTACCTGCAGCGAGAGGGCTGGCCACAGGCAGGTGGTGGCGCATCTTCGGAACCACGTACCTCCATGGTGCTGTACCTTTAAGACGACTAGGGGGCATCAATATTGTGTGCCTATGCAAAAAAACACCCCCCCCAACCCACTCTACCTTCTATCCGAAGGCTAGGGCGTGGGAAAGCTGCCGCTAATGCCCACAAGACGTTCCCAACGTCTTTAGGCACTTAGCATTTTTAAAAAGAGCGCCATAACGCCGTTTGCCAGTGCGCACGCGCGACCAAGCCTCGCTCCCGGGTAGCCGCGCGCCTGCGCAGAACGCCCGGATCATACCCGGAAGCAGGCAGCGGCTGGAACGCAGGAGAAACCAGCCGCTGCGCCCGTGTATTGAAGGGGCTGCACTGGACACCTGGCTACAAGAGAAACAGGTACATACATAAATACTGCCATGAGTAAAGCAAGAGAAGACACGTAGAGGAATCAAAAAAAAGAACGATCTCACCGCTCCAGCGCCCAAACATCCAGGCAGGCCAAGGGAACACACACACCCATGCCTGTCTTTTCCTCTTCTTGGGGTAAAGGGCCACCTGCTAATAGCAAGGCTTTTTGGCCATAACTGCAGACTGTCACCGCTGCATGTGCCACCGTACCACCCCCTCCATCCCCTGCTAATAGATAGGGTTTATTGGAGATCAGCGACCCACTCCATGGTCGCCTCTTGGCCGCTTGTTCAAGGCAGGAGCTTCATTCAGGTAGCAGGAACCTCCGTGGTCCAGAGAGGAGGACAAAAAAGGAACACTGCATGCTGCTCGGAGCAAAGATTTATGGGAGAGGAGTCCTATAGGGTAGTAGAGGCGGGGCTTAACCCACACGTATGCTGCCATGGAGTCTGTCAGGAATGTTTTTTTATATATTTTTTTTGGATTAGAATTTTAGCAAAAAGTAAGAAACTTGTTTTTTTTTTGCAAATGGGTCGCTCTTCTTTTGTTTATAGCGGCGATCAAAAATGACGCAGAGGCGATCAAATACCACCAAAAGAAAGCTCTATTTGTGGGAAAAAAAGGACGCAAATTTTGTTTGCGTGCGACGTTGCACGACCGCGCAGTTGTCAGTTAAAGCGACGCAGTGCCAAATCGCAAAAAGTGCTCTGGTCCTGAAGCTGGAAAACCTTCCGGTTGGTAAGTGGTTAAGGGGGGATATGATCTCCATGTACAAATACATAAGTGGTCCATATAGTGAACTTGGTGTTGAGTTATTTATTTTAAGGTCCTCACAAAAGGACAAGGGGGCACTCTTTACGTCTAGAGGAAAAAGATTTCATCTCCAAATACGGAAAGGTTTCTTCACAGTAAGAGCTGTGAAAATGTGGAATAGACTCTCTCCAGAGGTGGTTTTGGCCAGCACGGCAGATTGTTTTAAAAAGGGCCTGGATTCTTTCCTGAATGTAAAAAATATAACTGGGTACTGACATTTATAGGTAAAGTTGATCCAGGGTGAATCCGATTGCCTCTCGGGGGATTAGGAAGGAATTTTTTCCCCACGCAATAGCAAATTGGATCACATTGGCTTTGCTGGAGTTTTTGCCTTCCTCTGGATCAACTGTGGGTGAAGGATTGTATATGGGATTGTGTATGTTTATTTATAGTTTTTCTATTTTTTTTTTTTGGTTGAACTGGATGGACTTGTGTCTTATTTCAACCTGACTAGCTATGTAACTATATAACTATGACACTGGAACAGGTAACAGGTGGCTGGCTGAAGTTTGTTTACACTAGACATTGTTGGGCAGAGATCAGGGTATTGTGGGCTGGATGGCATTTTTTTTTGTGTGTGTGTAAACTGTGTGCAGAGGCTGAAAACTACTCACAGTTAGCTGTAATGGCGTCCTCTCCTCATAGATGATGGTAGTGATCAGCACACATTGGTATAGTGGTGATCAGGATGCTAGTATGATGGTGACCATTGGTATGGCAATCATCAGGACACTGGTATGGCGGTGACCAGGATGCTGGTATGGTGGTGATCAGGATGCTGGTAATGAGGTAATCAGGACGCTGGTATGGTGATCAGGATGCTGGCATAGAGATCATCAGGATGCTGGTATGGCAGTGTTCACTGATATGGTGGTGATCAGGACACTGGTATGGCAGTGATCAGGATGCTGGTGTGGTGGTGATCAGAACACTGGCATGGTGGCAATTAGGACGCTGGTATGGCGGTGATTGGGATGCTGATATGGCAGTGATAGCTGATATGATGGTGATCAAGGTGATAGTATGACAGGGATCAGGATGCTGGTGTGGTAGTGATCAGGACGCTTGTATGGTGGTGATCAAGATGCTGTATGGCAGTGATTAGCATGCTGGTATGGCAGTAATCACTCCCATAGTGGTGATCAAGACAATGGTATGGCAGTGATTACTGGTATTGTGGTGATTGCTGGTATGGTGGTGATCATGATGCTGGTATGGCAACGATGGCTGGTATGGCGGTGATTACGATGCTGGTATAGTAATGATCAGTACAATGGTATGGCAGTGATCAGGATGCTGTTATGATAGTGATCAGAATGTTGGCATGGCAGTGATCACTGGTATCGTGATGATCAGTACATTGGTATGGTAGTGATCAGGATGCTGGTGTGGCGGTAATCAGGATGCTGGTATGGTGGTGATCATGATGCTGGTGTCACTCAACCTGCACACTTATGTTCTCTTCTGTGGTCAGACCTTCACTCATCAATCTCTGAACTGAAGAATTTATGTCTAGGTCCAATGCTATTTACTATGGCTATTTGGAGGAAATGTCTAAGACAATTTCCTCTCTCTTCCCCCTGCCCCCCCTCCTTCTCAATGTATTATTTAACCCAGATATACCTGATAGCTTGTCATATGGATGGGTGCACCCGTGGTCGCGGGCTGGCATTTTTCAGCTCCGCGACCTGGTGCACCCGGTGACGAGAAAGCTTATCCCCTTTGGGGAACTTCATGACAAGCATGAGCTCCCGCATAGTCTCTTCTATTTTTATCTACAAATCAAACATTTCTTTGGTTCTAAATCCTCAACACTATCTTTAGAGAAACCTACGGCATTTGAGTTGTTGAGTGCCCAAGGCCCTCATCAATCAAAGCTTATTTCATCGATATACAAAATCTTACATGATGCCCCTCCACTGACAGTGACCCTTCATAGTTATATGAAAAAATGGGGGTCCATTACTCAGACACCTATATCCCTCCCACAGTGGAGAATCATATGGGACTCAATCTCTAAGTCATCCAGATGTGTAGAACAGAAGGAGACAGCCTATAAAATCCTCTTATTCTGGTATAGGACTCCGGAAATTCTCCATAAATTTGATCCTGCTTCTCCCCGGTTGTGCTGGAGATGTCACAAATCTATAGGTACTCACTACCATATATTCTGGGACTGTTCGGAGATACGTCCTTTCTGGACCTCGGTTCAGTCCCTACTACAGGATATAATTAATGTAGATATCCCCCTAGAACCGGTGACCTATTTATTAGGACTTCCAATACAAGGGATCCCTAAATATTCTAAAAAGCTGATAACCCATATTTTATTAGCAGCCAAAAGAACGATCCCCAACTGTTGGTTATCTTCTACCCCCCCCTTCACAATTTCAACTTAGACAAAATATTGCCCATATCCGCAGAATGGAGCATATGACAGCTACGATGCACGATATTTGTCAAACTTTACAAAGACCTGGGATTTTTGGGATAACTCCAGTTATAATACTGAAGCCATGCCATGCATCTCTGATTAACCCCCAAAAATTGTTAAATCTAATGACTATTTGTTTCTCTTTTACCATTTTCTATAAGAAAATATGTAGGCTATTATCCATGGTATATCCCCCCACCCCTTTTCCGCTATTCTTCTGGTTTTATACCTCTCTGTTTGTTATACCAGATCTATTGAGGTCGTCTCGGGTCACATAGTTCTATTACTCAGGTTATCGGGTTGAGCTACATTGGGTCATTGAGGAATTCCCTCCAATACGAGAGAAGCTCCCTGGATTGAAAGACTTGAATATCTACTGCTCTTTTACCTCTCTTTTGTCTGCCCGTGATACCCTCAGATACACATTTGTATGTTTATTTTTATGGCTTACTGTTTACCTTTTCAAACATGTACTATCATCTTTTGTTTGTACAATCTTGTATAACCTTGAAAAATCTAATAAAAATACAATTAAATAAAAAAAAGCATAAGAGTCTCTTGCAGGACTTGGGGCTCAGACTGCTTGGCTAATTTACAAGGGGCTGAGGTGAAAGACAGATGGCCATGGGATTCAGGTGCCAACTCTGAGTCAGACTCGGGGTTCAGGACGTTCTCTGAGAATACGAAAAAAAATAAATTAACATAAAAATAATCTAAAAAGTTCCAATATGTTCTAACATGTTTGTTTTCTACTATCATGTACAAACTTTTCCATTTGTCATTCGGTATTTTTATTTGTATGTTTACACATAGACTCCCATAGTGCCCGTCTGTTTTCTCTCCATTTTCTCGTCATCTATAAGTTCAGAAAGTTAGGTCCCTCGAAGAGAGCATAACCTCCCTTAAGGAGTTACTGGGTTACATCGAGTTGGGCTATTGGACTCATTATCTTGATACACTGGGCTCTGCTGGAGTTATCT
>BLSH010052736.1:5251-17572 GCA_018402905.1 Glandirana rugosa | reverse complement strand
AAGCTCTCCCTTTAGAACTAGGAGATGATTTTTGAACAATAATGTGTCACTTACAGCAACAGCTGTAACCTGGCCCTATAGGAGTAGGCAATGGTTTTTGAACAATAATCTGTCCCTCTAAGCAACAGCTGGAAACTCTCCCTTTAGAACTAGAAGATGATTTTTGAACAATAATGTGTCACTTACAGCAACAGCTGGAAGCTCTCCCTTTAGAACTAGGAGATGATTTATGAACAATAATGTGTCACTTACAGCAACAGCTGTAACCTGGCCCTATAGAAGTAGGCAATGGTTTTTGAACAATTATCTGTCCCTCTAAGCAACAGCTGGAAACTCTCCCTTTAGAACTAGGAGATGATTTTTGAACAATAATGTGTCACTAATAGCAACAGCTGGAACCTGGTCCTATAGGAGTAGGCAATCATTTTTGAACAATAATCTGTCCCTCTAAGCAACAGCTGGAAACTCTCCCTTTAGAACTAGAAGATGATTTTTGAACAATAATGTGTCACTTACAGCAACAGCTGGAAGCTCTCCCTTTAGAACTAGGAGATGATTTATGAACAATAATGTGTCACTTACAGCAACAGCTGTAACCTGGCCCTATAGAAGTAGGCAATGGTTTTTGAACAATTATCTGTCCCTCTAAGCAACAGCTGGAAACTCTCCCTTTAGAACTAGGAGATGATTTTGAACAATAATGTGTCACTTACAGCAACAGCTGTAACCTGGCCCTATAGGAGTAGGCAATGATTTTTGAACATAATCTGTCCCTGTAAGCAGAAGCCTCTACCTAGTGCAGTCAGATTGTTGTGTAATGCAGGGTTTGATCTGCAATCTGTCACTCAAAGCAGCAGTATGTGAAATCTCAAATTACTCCCACAATCTGATCGTTGTGTATGATCCGACAATCTGATAGTTGTGTACGATCGTAACGATCGTTGTGTTAGGCAGGGTTTGATCTGCAATCTGTCACTCTAAGCAGCAGTATGTGAAATCTGAAATTGCTCCAACAATCTGATCGTTGTGCACGATCGTAGTGATCATTGTGTTATGCAGAGTTTGATCTGCAATCTGTCACTCAAAGCAGCAGTATGTGAAATCTCAAATTTCTGCAATCTGTCCCTCAGAGCAACAGTAGTAGTAATCTCAGGCTGCAAGATTAGATGTTAAAATGTCTGCAATCTCTCCCTCACAAAAACGCCGGCAGCATCCTCTCCCTACACTAACCCAAGAGCATGTGACATGCAGCACTGTGACTCCAGCTTATAAAGAGGCTGGGTCACATGATGCATTGACCAATCACAGCCATGCCATTAGTAGGCATGGCTGTGATGGCTTCTAAGGGCAAACCAGTGAAACCCTTGTTGATTGGCTGCCCTTCAGCTATTCAACATGCGTGATCAACTACCAGAACCCGTGTTCGGGTCCGGGTCCTGGACACCCGAAAGTTCGGTATGGACCCGAACGTTACAGTCCGGGTTCGCTCAACACTACTCGTATAGTAGGGATCAGGACACTGGTATGGCATTGATTAAGATGCTGGTATGGTGATGATCAGTATACTGGTAAGGCGGTGATAAGGATGCTGGTATTTTGGTGATCAGAATGCTGGAATTACAGTAATCACTGATATGGTGGTAATCAGGGCACTAGTATGTCAGTGCCCATTCATATGGCGATGATCAGGACGCTGGAATAGTGGTGATTAGGATGCTGTTATGGCAGTGACCAGGACCCTGGTATGGCGGTGACAGTGGCTGGCTGCAGAGTATGCACAGTACTGGGCATTGATCAGAGACAGTGGGAGCTGGCTGGCAGTGTGATTGTAGATGAAATCCACTGCCAAACTCACTCTAACACTAAAGGACAAATAAGGACATGAGCCCAGTTCAGTTCACTTTGCAACTTTTCAGTCCAAGTGTACCAATGGGTACCCTGAATGGCTTTGGATCCTAGTAATGCCCCTGGTAGTAAGCAAAAGATGAATCAATGAAGAAAAAAAATCAGCAATAACAGCCTACATATTTCTCTCACTTACTTTCACTTAGCCAGACCCCCCAGCCATCCCAGACCCCGAATGACTGTACTAGGTTTAGATAACTTTTTTTTTATATAACTACACTCCTTTATAGCATGTTGCAGCCATATCCCCCTTTCAATTCCATGCCCTTAGTGTGCCTTATTTCTTCTCTACACCCATCTTTCCCTCTTAAGCACTCTTTTAATTTTGGGAGGTATATGTACTTTGAAAAAACCTCAATCCTCTGTACTCTGACCTCTGAGTCTAAGTCTAATATTATTCATCCGGCTCAGCCCCACCCAACTGCATTCTTCTCCGGTGTCTTTCACTTTCACTTCTCACTTCTGCTGGCAGCGATGGCGTCTGCTGATCTGAGAGCTGAGCTGGAATGTTCCGTCTGTCTGAACATTTATACAGATCCTGTAACCCTAAGATGTGGACACAACTTCTGCCGGGTCTGTATTGATCGTGTGCTGGATACACAGGAGGGGTCTGGAGGATATTCCTGTCCTGAATGCAGAGAGAAGTTTCAGGATCGGCCTGCACTGCAGAGGAACATAACACTGCGTAACATAGTGGAGAATTTCCTGTCTGCTCAGCCAGATCAGGAGGAGTCCGGGGTCTTCTGTACTTACTGTGTGGACTCTCCTGTACCTGCTGTTAGATCCTGTCTACACTGTGAGGTTTCTCTGTGTGATAAACACCTGAGAGTCCACAAAAAGTCCCCAGAACACATCTTATGTGACCCCACCTTGTCCATGGAGAGCAGGAAATGCTCCGTCCATAAGAAGATCCTGGAGTATTACTGCACTGAGGATGACACCTGTATCTGTATGTCTTGTTGTATGATTGGAGGACATAAAGGACATGAGATGGAGTCACTGGATGAGGCTTCTGAGAAGAAGAAGGAGACACTGAGGAATTTTCTGCAGAAACTTCTGACAAAGAGAGAGGAGACAGAGGAAAGAGTCCAGAGTCTGCAGGAACACCGGAGGAAAGTAGAAGAAGAAGCAGCCGGTGACACAGAGAGAATCACTGCCCTGTTTAGAGATCTCAGGAGACGTCTGGAAGACCTGGAGAAGAGAATCCTGAGGGAAATCTTCGGGAGGGCAGAGCGGATCTCCATCTCCATCCGGGATCTGGAAATAAAGAAGGAGGAGCTGTCCAGGAAGTTGCGTCACATTGAGGAGCTGTGTAACGTGACGGATCCACTGACTGTCTTACAGGAATCAGACACAGGTGACTTGTGTGATACTGAGGATGGAGATAATGAGGACAGAGAGAGACATGAGAAGCTCCTCCATGATGGAGGGGGTCTGGATGTGGCTGGGATATCACACACATTACACACAGGTTTATCTGATATAATAAGAGGGGTAAATGTAGACTTCTCTATACAGGGAGCTGCAGACATATTACTGGATGTAAACACAGCTAATAATAAGCTACAGATATCAGATGACAGGAAAACTGCATCCATGTCAGATAGAAACCAGAATCATCAAGAAACACAAGAGAGATTTCAGTGTTGGCCTCAGGTGTTGAGCAGTCGGAGTTTCTCCTCAGGGAGACATTACTGGGATGTGGATGTCGGGGGATCAGACAAATGGATAGTTGGGATGTGTTACCCCAGTATAGAAAAGAGAGCAGGATTGCAGTCATGGATTGGATATAATAACATGTCCTGGGGTTTGGACAAGGATGGTGGTCGGTACTTTTTGAGACATGACAGTAATAACATCCCCTTACCCACCAATATCTCCAGTAACAGAGTCAGGATAGATCTGGATTATGAGGCCGGGAGGATCTCCTTTTATGATCTGTGTGCCCCGACCCGACACCTCCACACCTTCACCACCACCTTCACTGAGCCCCTCCATGCTGGGTTATGTGTATGGGGAGGTTTTATAAAGATCTGTGGGGGGGATCAGGGGATGGGAGAACTAGAGGCTGATGATGTCATAGGGAGAAGGGATTGATTGGAATAGTTGGCCAGTGGGATAAAGCAGTGGGGGGGCTTCAGTTGGTGTCCTTCAGATTTTTCTACTATAAGGCCTCATACACACGGACGTTTTTTGACGCCAGCGTTTTCTGGCGTTTTTTGCAGCTCTCCATGTTAGTCAATGGCCCCATAAAAACGTCTGCGTTTTTGAGCTGTGGATGGCGTCAGTGTTAGTGAGCTGAAAGTAGAACCCACAGCCATCGCCTTCTGAGACTGTAACGTTTTGGCGTTTTTTGACACTGACGCCGCAAAAAGCCAACTAACGCCAACTAATATTGCACCGGCGTTTTTTGACGCCGTCGTTTTTAGGTTGAAAAATAGCAGAGGGATGATTTTTTTAAAAAAACGCCTATTGACGCCGACGCTCACGAACGCTCACTAACGCCGACGAATAACGCAGAAAAACACCAATTTTTTTTCCTTGACGTCGGGCCTGACGTTTTGTTTATTTTTAAAGATACACCCGTGTGTATGAGGCCTTAATAGTAAAGTGAGATCTCTACTTTTGTCACTGATCACTGTGTTGGGTAGAATACTGTATCTGTCCAGTTACTGTACTAATATGCTTATATTGATTAATGAGGAGGGGGTGTAGCATCTATCTATCTATCTATCTATCTATCTATCTATCTATCTATCTATCACATTCTGACATATTACTCTCTCTGTGATGTTTACACAAAAAATTATCACATATGTGCGACATCAGCAATCTCCCTCACAAGTTTAGTAAATTGTGTAGACACAATTAGACCTCCTCCTGCCCACATGCAGTCGCTCTGTGCAGGGTGCAGTGCAGCCACTGTGATTGGATAGGATAGGGTCATCTCTACTCTCTTTCCTCCTCCTATTCCATACAATCTATACTAAAAGAGATCAAATTGCTAGCCAAAAAAGTTTAGTTAGTTTTGGATGGAGTTCATTTGTTACTTTTTCTTTCTGGATTCCTACAAAGGAAGCCAGTGGCCAAATATATCACATTCCCTGGGACCCCAAATATGTCACATGGTCTGGAACCCCAAATATGTCACATGGCCTGGGACCCCAAATATGTCACATGGTCTGGAACCCCAAATATGTCACATGGTCTGGAACCCCAAATATTTCACACGGCCTGGGACCCCAAATATGTCACATGGTCTGGAACCCCAAATATGTCACATGGCCTGGGATCCCAAATATGTCACATGGTCTGGAACCCCAAATATGTCACATGGCCTGGGACCCCAAATATGTCACATGGCCTGCGACCCCAAATATGTCACACGGCCTGGGACCACAAATATGTCACATGGTCTGGAACCCCAAATATGTCACATGGTCTGGAACCCCAAATATTTCACACGGCCTGGGACCCCAAATATGTCACATGGTCTGGAACCCCAAATATGTCACATGGCCTGGGACCCCAAATATGTCACATGGCCTGCGACCCCAAATATGTCACACGGCCTGGGACCACAAATACGTCACATGGCCTGGGACCCCAAATATGTCACATGGCCTGGGATCCCCAAATATGTGATATTGTCTGGTAGACACAAATATATCACATTACCTAGGATAGGTCCCCAAATATGTTACATTGCCAGGAAACCTAAAAATATGTGGCATAGCTTAGGGGCCCCAAATATTTCAGAAAGGTCTGGGGGTAGGGTGAAGTTAAAGGATTGGAAGAAGAGATGGCTGCTATGGGTGTTTTAGCGGGGGAGGACAAAACAAGATAGAACCTGCAACCCATGCTGCTGATGTAGTTTACAGTTCATGGGGGGGCACTTTGACTTTTTTTGTCTTGGGTGAGAGAGGACCTTATCCTATCACTGTGTGGAGGCCCCAAGGATGTCACATTATCTATGAACCTTATATGTGTCACATTTGTTTGGGTTTGTTTGTTACCCTGACAAATGACCTTAAAGAGACTCTGTCACCTGCCCACTCAAGGCAGTAATAGGTTCTCTTGAAAGTCCACTCCTGACCTGCTTATATTCCCCTTCACTTCTTCCCCATCGCTCAGTCCCTCTGTCAAAGCCATGTGTAGGCTCCATGTTGGATTATGTCAAAGCTTACACAGGATTGATGATGTCACTCCTCCTCCATCATGTGACAGTATTCAAGCCTTATGATTGGCCACTCAGGCTAGATCACTCTATGCTGCAAGCTTAGCAAGGGTTTTGATGGAGCAACAACATATTGGGGGAAAGCAAAGGGGAGGATAAGGTGTTTTGGGGGGCTTTCAAGAGAACCTCCCACTTTACCCTGAATGGATAATATGGGTGGAGTCTCTTTAACCCACCTCTGGGCTGACCAAAGGATGATCAGTCAGTATGACTATGTTCAGTGGTAAGAGGTGATGGGGTGCACTGATCTGGGGGTGCAGTGCTTATCTGGAGAGATGTGGTTACTGTATTGTATCTGTATTTACAGACTGCAATAGACTGTTGAATGTAGAGAAAGTGGAGGGATCTCCACCCAAAACGGTTACTATGAATGTCTTTAATAGACCGGTGTGTGACCAGCAGCCACCTTCAGCCAGTTTATAAAGTTCCTCATCCTTTACAATCATCTTTTGCTGTATATATAACTGTGACGTCATATTAGGGAAATGTCTGCAGAGGGGACCAAATGTGAAAAGTACAGATAGAGGTGTACTGACCCATTAAGGACAAATCAATCTATCTATCTATCTATCTATCTATCTATCTATCTATCTATCTATCTATTGATAAAATTTGAATTTGTAGACGGTCCCATTCCTTATTATGTGTACATTTACAATGAATTTGTTCTATTGATTATTTTATTGTGTGAAGAAATAGAAATGAATAACAGATCTACAAATAGATAGAAAGAGATGAAAATCGATGTAAAAATCTCAGAGGAAACATATGAAGAAATGATCCTGAGATTCACTAGGGAAAGAAAATTTTGAATTTATTACTAATATAATGATATTACTATAATAATGTATGATTACTAGACCTGGAATGTGTCCCCAATATAATGTGTCCCCATAGAATGGATCACCAATAGAATTCTATTGGATCACTTTTATAATGGATCCTAATATAATGTGTCCCCATAGAATGGATCACCAATAGAATTCTATTGGATCACTTTTATAATGGATCCTAATATAATGTATCCTCATAGAATGGATCACCTATAGAATTCTGTGGGACCACTTTTATAATGGATCCTAATATAATGGGGTTGATTTACTAAAGGGCAAATAGACTGTGCACTCTGCAAGTGCAGTTGCTCCTGAGCTTAGTAAATGAGGTAGAGCTTCACTTTTCAAAGAATACCTAATCACATATAAGGAAAATAAAAAGAATAAATCCACCCCAATTTGTCCCTATAGAATGGATCTCCAATAGAATTCTATGGGATCACTTTTATAATGGATCCTAATATAATGTGTCCCCATAGAATGGATCACCAATAGAATTCTATGGGATCACTTTTATAATGGATCTTAATTTATTATTTTTTTCAGGTACTTATATAGCGCCATCAATTTACACAGCGCTTTACATATATATTGTACATTCACATCTGTCCCTGCCCTTAAGGAGCTTACAATCAAAGGTCCCTAACTCACATTCCTACATACGTATACTAGGGCCAATTTAGACAGGATCTAATTTACCTACCAGCATGTCTTTGAAGTGTGGGAGGAAACCAGAGTACCTGGAGGAAACCCATGCAGGCACAGGGAGAGCATGCAAACTCCAGGCAGGTAGTTTAGTGGTTGGGATTTGAACCAGTGACCCTTTTGCTGCCAGGCAAAAGTGCTATCCACTACACCACTGTGCCGCCCATCTAATATAATGTATCCTTGTGATGGTGTATCTTATAATCAATAGAAAAAGGAGATGTAATAATGTGAAATCATTTTTTTCTCTATTGTGAAGTTTTGGTGATATACAGTAACACAAACAATATATATTCATTGATGAACGCTGTGTGATTTGTGTGGTGTAATGTGGGGGGGGGGGGGGGTCAGGTGTCTGTGCTGATGGAACAGTGTGCAGGGTATTGGGGTGTCAGCGAGTTGTATTGTTATCCCCAAAATATTCAAAATATAGACTTGCATGCTTGGTAGAAATTGTCTATCACCATTCCAACGCGTGAATAGGCAGCAAATTGAAAGAGATAATGCAGGCTTTACCTTCCAATAAACATTAGAGTGTATTATCTAAGAGACAATAGCAACAAATATTGATTAGTGGCTGGACAGTATATAAGCATCTTTGTTAGGCTTCAATGTAAGAGGGAGAGACAAAGCAAGCTTTATCTAGTAATAAACATTAGCGTGTATTGAGAGGCAATAGCTAAGAATATTGTACAGTGAGAGTGAAAGAGAGCTGGAAAACCATGTGATCTGGATCTGCAAAAGAAAGCTGCACTATAACCACCCCCAAGTCAAGCAGTCTGAGCCCCACTTTGCCCATATACTCAAGTAGAAATATCCTGGTCTGGAATGCCCTAGTACAGCCAATTCCTAACTGCAATTGTTTTGAATTTTACTTATGTTATTTTTTCTTTTTTTTTTTCTTTTGCATTTTTGGTATTCTGGTAGTTAGGCTGCACACAGGAGAAGACATGCATGTTTACAGTTCTTCTGCTTTGCCTGCTGTGGTATGGATATTGTTTATCTCAGTAGTAGATGCGGTTCAGTGAGTCCAATCAGTCCAAACTGTAGTTAAGGGCTTGCTGGCCTTCCTTTATTATAACAGTATAAGAAAATACCAAGCCATCATGCTTTCCCTTGCATATAGGCAGTTGCAGTCTCCTTTCTTCACTACGGGTGGCGCTCAATCGCAGTGGCATTGCAGGAGGAGAGGAACTCAGGAAAAAATAGTTCCTATATAGTTTCCTGGATCACTAAAGAAGCAATCTGGTTGTATGTTGCTGCCTCGTGTGACTCTGGTGGCCATCTTGGGTCAGACAGAGTCTATTTAAGACCCTGGCTTCTGGGTTTGGTGCGCATTTTGCTAGTGGACAAGACAGGTTACCCTATCTGTCAGGGAAAGTGAATAGCAGTAGGGAAAGGTTCCAGAAGAAACAGATTAGAGGCATGCAATCCTTCCTGCAATCCTCCCATTTGGGCACAGGCTGGCCAGGTCTCATTCTGCCCTCTGAGACAGACACTTTTGGAACATCTGATAACTGTTCCGCTCCACATTGTTGTTGAAACTTGTGAGTGTTCCCAGTCAGGTGCCCTCCCACTGGGCTGTTGTATCACTGAACTCTGCCTACAATTCAAATCATGTTTATTTCATCTGGACTCGCTGCACCCATCCATTGCTCAAGGAACCCCTAGCAATTCCACGGAACCCTGGTTGAGAAACCCTGCTCTAGACCCTGATCTGGGATTTCCAAACCAGGAGAACACTGACAAACCAGTCTTATCCTCTCAGAAGCAATGCAAAACTATAACTTAGAGAATCGTATATGCTTTCAGCCTATAATCACATAGTGGCAGGGCCTAGCAGTGCCACACTGAATAATCTTTTTCCTCTGGGGCACTCAGCAGCCAATTGTTTTTACATTTTTTTTATATTTATTTTTTCATTATAGTAAGGGCACTGGAGGCGTAGCTGCAGGAGGAAAGGCCCGCATTTATTTTCCAAGCATTACAGGTCCAGAGTTTCACAATCACATGGAAAGTTATGTGCCCAATATAGGTTCCCCTATAATTTGCTATTATAGTAACTGAAAGAAGATGCAGTTTTCAAGGACAAACGGTAACACTACCCTCCTATACTGAAAAAGTGGTTTTGTATAGCTGAGGAGAACATCTTTACAAGTCTGGAGGACCAACAGCCCTATCTGCGGCATCAGGTAAGGAGTATGGTGAGAAAGTAAAAATAAACCTGAATAGCTAATTTAGAAAATGGCTAGGAGACAACTGTGCCAAAGAATTGGGGGAGAAAGGGAGGGGGGCTGAGGGGAAAGGAATCCCAGGGGATGAGCTTTTAGGGAAGCCAACAGACCTTGGGGATCCAACATTTCTAACCACTATCAACATTTTTAAATGTATTTTCATTCTTGTGAAAATTGATTTACAGATGAACTTTTTTTAACACTTTTTTTTTCATTCCCCCTCCTCCTTAAAGCGGAGTTCCACCCAAAAGTGGAACTTCCACTGGTTGGATTCCTCCCCCCACCTCAGGTGTCACATTTGGCACCTTTCGGGGGGGAGGGGGAAGAGGACACCTGTCTTTAGACAGGTGTCCTTTTCCACACATCCGGGAGCTCTGGCCGGAGGCCGCGGCTGCTGACATCAGCAGCCCGGCTCCCTTCTCCCTGCTCGCTCTGCTTCTGGCCAGTAGCAGAGCGCAGCGGAGCCTCGCACATGCGCAGTAAGGTGCCCGGCGTGAAGCTGTAATGCTACACGTCCGGGTTCCCTTACTCGCGATGGAGGCGGCTGCACCCGCCCCCCCGATACGAAGATCGGCGGCGGGTGCCGACATCGCTGGACTCCAGGACAGGTAAGTGTCCTATTATTAAAAGTCAGCAGCTACTGTATGTGTAGCTGCTGACTTTTAATTTTTTTGTTTTACCTCGGACCTCCGCTTTAAGGCCATCCCTGACCAAGCCTAGTAAACATTAGCAGGGTTGGTATTGCAATCTGGATAAGCAATTTTGAGTGGGCCACCACTTTTAGATCCTTTAGTCCTCATTGATCTTTTCCTGTGAGTCTAACTCCACGGACAAAAGGGTAAGGGCAGCAGCAGAAAACATTAAGCATACATTCCTTTGCAATAGACAGCTTTTCCTTCCCCAAAGTGAAGCCTTGAAACTCATTGAAGCACTCACCAACACCCACCTAATTTTCAGTTAAGAACCTTCCCATGTCCAATTTTTGCTGGAACGGTAGAGATGTCCCCAAATACCCCACACCCCCAACTCTGTATGCTAGCTTAGCACTTTAACTGCTTCTAAACCAGCTTGCAAAAACAGCCTTCGTCCTCATGGCCTGGGTTTTCCCACCTGCCATCACAATTTATTATGTTTTTTCTGTTAAACACTATTCCTTTTTTTACACTTTTTAAAACTTTTTTTGTCTTTTTATTTTTCTCCTACTAAGGCTGACCCTGCCTTGGAAAATGGGCAAGGATTCCAAGGCTCTAATTAAATTGCTTATAAGTCATCACACTAGTCATGAGCCAAACTACTCTGGGTTCAGTTTGGCAGGGGTAAGTCGAATTTCAAAGGACCCGGACCCCATTGTTAAAAATAAGAGTTGAATCTGTCAAATTAAAAATGCAATTAAAATGTGATTGCTGCCTCCTTACACACAGACTCCTATGGGTCTGCTATATATTTTTGGGGACCTTTGGACGGGTTTGTGTGCTGCTTTTTTTAATCTTTTCTTTGTAAATATCAGTGAAAAAAATAGATTGAAGTCCCCTCAAAATGCATACCAGACCCTTTAAGTATGGATTTTAGGAGGTATCTGAAATAAAAGAAAAATATGTGAGGTCCCCCAGGAAATCAATGCCAGACCCCTCAGATCTGGTAAGGATTTTAATAAGGAGTCCATGCTAAAAAACAAACAAAAAAAAAATGCATGAGGTTTCCATAAAAATCCATACCAGACCCTTCATTTGAGCATGCCAGGAAAGGGGGAAAGCAGGTGCCCCTTAAACCATACCAGCCCATGTGGCCTGACCAAGCACCCTGTCCCCTTGTTGATGAGAACAAGGTCTTCATCCCCATGACACTTTCCCAGTGGTTTTGAGGGTCTGTGGGTGGGGAATTATTGGAATTTGGATGTCCCCTTATATAATTAGGGGCCTCCAGATACTGGACCGTCCCTTATGTGAATGAGTATGGGTGTAGCGCTACCCACGAAGGAGCTGCTAATTTATGTTCAGTCCCGCACTCTGCCTCTCAACCCTAAAGAACTGTCCCAGCCCCTCTAGCACACCTGGCAATAGTGTGAGTGCAATGACCAATGAGAAACACGCGTTATGATAAAACACAGAAATTGTCTTTACTGTTATGTTTCTGTGAATAGGTAACTTCCATATTGCTTGAAGTGATTGTAGCCGTATTAGTGCAATAGTGCCAGAGAAAACTGAGTACTGTCCGTGATACTTTTTTTATTTGCACTAACATAAAATTTTTCAGTATTCCCTGCCAGGTCATAGACCTCCGGGGATTAATATATTCCCCTGTAGGTTTAAGGTTATTAAGGGGTGGGTGTCTGGGAGTTTTGGTGACCCTTTCACAGTACCCCTACTTCTGGAACAAGAGTAGTTGTTCCCCTGTCCCACGAACCAGT
>BLSH010052685.1:34170-44858 GCA_018402905.1 Glandirana rugosa | reverse complement strand
TCCTCCCTACTGAACACCTGTGGAAGTGACTGGAATGCCTTATTTAAGCCAGGTCTTCTATTCCACCATCAATCATATCCTTGGAGGTTTATGATTAAAGAACCCCAATAATCGTAATAGGGTCATCCCACTCCAAACAGATATTGTACATTATATGGCCTAAAGGATTTGGTTATCCATAAAATGATGGAATTCTGGTTTCTCAAGTGAAGGGTCCTGGCAATACTCCATCATACAAAGACATAGGAGACAATTGTGCTCTTCCAGCCTCGTGGTAACAGTTTAGGAAAGACCCTTTTCTGTTTCACCATGACTGTGCCCCCCCTGTGTACAAAGCCAGCTCCAAAAAGACATGGATGATCAGTTTGGTTTGGAGGAACTCGAGTGTTCTGCATCGAGCCCTAAGTTCATCCCTACTGATCACTTTTCGGATAAATTGAAACAGTGGAGGTGAGTCGGGACTTCTCATTCAGCATCAGTACCTCACCTCACAAATGGCACAAATTCCCACAAACACCCTCCAATATCTTGAGGAAAGCCTTCCCAGATGAGTGGAGGATGTTATAGCTACAAATTGCCAACTCCATATTAATGGTCATGAATGGGGTTGGGACAACTCCATATTATTGGCTATGATTTAGGTAGAAGATAGTCACTTGCTGGTGTAAGGTCCCCAAGCTACTAAGGATAATCTATCCTGAGGTGGCGAATGTCTGTTGGGTACAAAAAGAGACAGATGCCATCCTCCCATCTTCTAGACCTGTATGAAACTAGAAGGTTTCTGGTCCAAAGTCAGGGAGACCATCAAACAGCTTACTGATATTGACCTAGGTACAGACCCAACTAAATACCTACTGCACCACTCTGATCCCCCGAAATACAGATATAAGAACTCAGTGTTGATCCACCTGGTAAACACAGGCGAGGCCTCTATACCGGCGTCTTGGAAGCAGGAATCCCCTCCTGCACTCTCAGTGTGGCTTACCAAACCAACCGAAATCTCTTCTTTGGAAAACATCACTGCTGAGCTCAGAGACAAAGAAGATAATCTACAAAACGTCTTCATCATTATAGAACAAGCCCAACTGAATGCAGCCAACTACTACTAGATCCACCATGACCTGTAGAAATAAGATCCTTGATACACAATGAGAGTGTTCTTAGTTGGAATCATGGCAGCCTTGAACTCAGGGAAGGGAGATCCCTAGTAATAAAGTGAGAAGAGTTTCAGAGGGGCACACAAGACAAGATTTACCCTATAAATTATTAATGTGGTTGTCTTGTGCTACATTAGAATACATACAGAGAAGGTCCAGAGATATCACCCATCACACAAACAGGTCCAGGGATCTCTGAGGTTGGGCAGACTTTCTATATTTGTCTTCTTTCTTTCCTTACAATTTAGAGGTGTGTCACAGAACCCCGTCACACTCCGCTTGAGTGCTTCCATCAGTATACAGCCTCTTCCAGTCTAAATATCAGATATTATAGCCGCCTGAACAACACTAGCTTTTAGGAACATGGAATGATTTATTGGACAAGGATACAGGCTTTGTGTACACCTGAAAAGTATGTCAGTCCCCCACATACACAATAACCCAAATATTTTCCCAAAACATCACACAATGGTTTAGCTAACGAGGTACAGCTGACTCATAGCTAATCCCTTCACAGAGGATTCTTAATTAACCACCTGCATGACTCATGTTACATTGCAGGTCAGCCTTGCCGACTTCAAGCTAACTACGGATAATACACATTATCATAAGTATAAACACAGAACACCTTCACGCAATAGCAGGAGACTCCCAGTAGCAGACGGACCGGCTCCTGAATTGAAGTCCATGGAATCCACATCTAAGCAATGCTTTGATTAATGAGGGATTGCAGGCGGCATAGCAATAGTCTACAACAACTCTTACAATGTTCCATCATTCTGATACAGTGGAATTAAGATATGATATATTTCTTGAGAGATATTGTTGATACCTATTTCTGTTCCATTTTAAGTAATCCAAACCACATTTTCAGTGTCCATTAAATATCTGTTCATCATTTTCTCTGTCACCCTGTGGCTCTAATAGACACAGGGGGAGTTAGACATAGGAGGGGCATAGGGAGCTGAAACAAGGGCTTTCCCACCTCTCCAAGGGATTCTGGGTTCCACGGCACCCCCCCCCCCGCCAAAAGTGACTCCCATCACATCTCTCCCCTTTTGGCAGCAGACTAACACAGGAGGAGACCCTAGACGGGCTGACTCTGAAGTTAGTCCATAATTCCAGTCCCCCAATGCCTGTACCTAAACAGTACACCAAACAAATTGTTCCAAACAGAGCATTACTCACCCAGCCAACCTCCGCCTCTCTCATAGAACATACCTACTGCGGGGGGAAATTAAGACTGGTCCTTCCCTCTGAAGTCCCTTTAGCCACTGGAGAGAAGACAGGGTGGCTGGGCTCACTCCATCATGCTGTTGCTGATGCCCAGCATCCCCTGGGGTATACAAGTGGAGACCGTAGTCCCATCCACTTTCACAGGAAATCCATCCTTTGTTAGTTGAGGGCAGAGGCCAGCAGCACTCTGCCCTGTTGCCAGCACTTCTGCTGGGGACCCCACATCATTTGCTATGGCTAACTGTTGGGGAGAGAGGCCGGCATCCTCCACTCCCAGACTGTGGATCTGCCGCTGGTGGGGAGGAAGGATGACCTCCTTCTCTCCCAAACTGTGTAGCTGCCATCGGGGAAGTGAGCCAGCTGCTTCACCTTCCGTTCCCTCATATGGCTGCTGGGATGACATTTCTCTGTCACTGTATCCCAGGTGCACGGATCCTGGCTAGGGAGGGAAGACAATTTCCTCCACTCTGGCTGACTCTTGGGGAGGGAGGACAAAAACCTCCTCTCCCTTCTCCCTCTGGATCCTGATCTGCTGCTGGGAAGTGGCCATCTTCTTCTCACCCTGGGCCTCCTGAACTGCCACAGGTGTGGGGCAGAGGTCTTGGACCCTCTGTCCGGTTGCCAGTGCTTCACAGATGCAGGAAATCACATGTTCCTGTCAGTGGTGTGGGAGAAAGGCCGGCTGCTTCTTCTCTCAGGGAGGCTGAAGCTGTTGTTGGTGCTGGGCAGAGCTCAGTGATGTTCTGCCCTAATGCTATCTCTTCTGCTGGAGGCTCACTCGGTTGTTCTTCCTCAACAGAGGCGATCTCCAGCTGCCATTCCTGAATGGCCAGAAACTCTACATCTTCCAGTACCCGCTGCACTTCTGAGACATTCAGTATCTCTTCTCTGTAATCCATGATTTTGTCCAACCGCCACTTCAAAACGCTTCCAAAGTTAGGGTTCCCTTACAGCTTCACATACAACAGTCCCAGGCCGCCATAGCCAAAACCTTCCGTTGGGCTGGCACCCGCTATCCAAGGGCATGCTTGGGATACATGCCACCGGAGGGCTCTGTAGCTCTCGTCTAACCGCATCTCTGCCCAGACCAGCCTGCTTAACTCGGCCGTCTGCTCCTTGTGCAGTTTTTCTCCCAAAAACAGCACCCACAATCCATACTGCGACCAATACCCTTCCTGGATGGAGGGGAGAATTTTTCCCTGATGGCGCTGCTTACAGGCTAGCGATTCCTTCCAGAGTTCACAGGAGATAGAATCATACCAGCCCTGAAGGACCTGCTCTGATACTGGTCCTCTGTGCTGTATCTGCATCTCTCGCAACCTCCTTCCAAATTCCTCTTCCATGGCGGCTGGTATATTTATCTCCCCTCTCCTGCTATCTGGACCTTGGATCCGGGTGGAGGTTTGGATGTCCCAGACTGTAGGAAGCATCCTACTGCCAAATGTCATAATTAACCACCTGGATGACTCATGTGACATTGCAGGTCAACCTTGCTGACTTCAAGCTAACTACAGATAATACACATTATCATAAGTATAAACACAGAACACCTTCACACAATAGCAGGAGACACCCAATAGCAGACGGACCGGCTCCTACATTGAAGTCCATGGAATCCACATCTAAGCAATGCTTTGATTAATTAGGGATTGCAGACGACATGGCAATAGTCTACAAAACTCTTACAATGTTCCATCATTCTGATGAAGTAGAATTAATGTATCATAGATTTCTTGAGGGATATTGTTGTCCCTAATAGACACAAGGTGACTTAGACATAGAAGGGGCATGGAGAGCTGAAATAAGGGTTTCCCAACCTCTCCAAGGGATTCTGGCTTCCATGAGCTCCCCCCCGCCCAAAGTGACTCGTCACAAGGTGAAATGGAATAAGACCCCCCAAAGTGCTAGAGAAACTTCAGGTGTTTCCACCTTTACATTTAAAGAGACCCTGTCATAAAAAAACAAATGAAAAACCAAAGCTACGGCAGCCTGAGTTTTTGACTCCAAGGTGGTAGAATGGGCAAGGATGCATGAGATTGGACAGATAGGCTCAGGTTCACAGATGGCCTACTCCTTCAGAGTGCCAAATGACCTAGAGAGTGTATCAACCTGACTGTTGCAGGGCACATCCCATAAATTGCTACACACAGCGGAAAGAACAGGAGATACTGAAGTGGTGGCAACAGGAAATTCCACTTTCGGGGCAACCTTTATTAGGCAAGATGAGGAGCAGGCGGGACCCCAAGTAAAAATTTGCCCAGTAGTCCAGTCCACGTGTGGAGAACGGAACTGTGACCAAGGAAGGCCCAATATGATGGGGGGGTTGAGGCCTTAAGCAAGATGAAGAAGGACATCCACTCCTGGTGGAGTGTCCCTACCGACATCTTAATGGGGAGGGTCTGGAAATGGATAGGACCCCCTGGGAGAACAGTGCCATCAAACGCCGATACCATCACTGGGGTGGTGAGGGGCAAAAGGGTAAGTCAAATAGAAGATGCAGTACCCCAGTCCATGAAATTGCCAGCAGCCCCGGAATCCAAATATGCCATGACCGGATTAGAGGAAGAGTCAACATGGAGGGACACAGAAACAAGAAGATGAGGAGGTGAAGGTGATAATTCTGGGTCCAATACTCCACCTTCCAGATGTATTGGACCTGAGTGTTTTCCCGGGCAAAGTGAACAAGCGTCACGAAAGTAACCTTTGCCCCCACAATAGAGGCACAGGCCCATAGTTCTGCGCCTAGCACGTTCCTCAGAAGATAGCCTGGTCTGGCCCAGCTGCATGGGTTCCTCAGCTGACAGGGGATGCTCCTCGAGATGAAGAGAGGGGAGCTCAGACTGCCTAAGGGTGGGAAGTGCTGGCATCTTTTTTTAGGGACCTCTCCTGGAAACAGATGTTGAACTGGTTACACAAGGAGATGACCCCGTCCAGATCAGCGGGGATGGCTCATTCTTTACTCTGTCAGAGAGGCCATGTAAAAAGGTTGCAATGAAGGCCTCATTATTCTAGCTCAGCTCAGCAGACAGTGTACGAAAATGAAGCGCATACTGACCTACAGAAGCGGACTCTTGATGGAGACGTAAAAGGGCGCTGGCCGCTGAGGAGAAACGACCTCGTTCCTCGGAGATATTCTGAAAGAGTTTCAAAAAGCTAGACAAGCTAGAAACCACTGGATCATTATTCACCCAGAAGGGGATGGCCCAGTCTAACGCCTTGGGGCGTTAATGTTTTGGGGCTGGAGCTCAAAATGAATGGTGCACTGGCTAAGGAACCACCTGTATGCCTTGGAGTCCCCGGAGTGCCTGAATGGAGGTGATAAATGCAAGGAGTTTGTGGCAGCAGATCATCTAGGGGTAGCGACACATCAGCCGGGTCCATGGCTGGCCAAACTGTCACGACACCTGGGGACAAGTGACAGGTGCGCACCGCTGGACTGCGAATCGCACCGAGGGTTGTGAAGCGCACCACTTCAGATTTACCAAAACCATAATAATATGAAGTCAAACCTTAAGAGTTTCAATTTGTATGCAATCAGGCCGGCCCTTGTACTACATGGTTTTGGTAAATCTGAAGGAAAAAAATCTGCAGAAAATCTAATAGTGTGTGTAGTGCTGCCCCCTTGAGGGTGGCATGATAAATCAATCCACCCTTGGTTTGCCCATTTCTGAGAGTCCTCAGCCACCCCTGACACATTAGGTTCACTCATGGTGATAGTTCCCCTACAAATAGAGCTCGGTAAAGAGACACACAGATTGAGAAAATCAATGGTATTTACCCAAATATTTCTAATGAAGAGGAACTCTGACTTTAACAAATACAATCACAAATGTGATGACGATCGTACCCAGAAACAACTTACTGAAATTCTTATACTTTAAGGTTCAATGCAAGAATACCAGTACAGATTTATCTGCTGAGCCTGTGACTTCTGATCGTCAGACCACTCTCTACTGCTCACTCCCTTGGCAGCCAAAAAAGAATGAAAACTCAAATATTACGGCTGGTTATTATATGAACAGACCCAGCCCAGGTAACTACAAATAAACACAGGTGATAGGTAGAAATCACAAATATATTCATGTAATTTAGAGAGTTCTTAGGTGAATATGGCCTATTGACAACATTGGCCAATTAGGAAAACCTATAAAAGTGAGGAAACAGACCAAAAAAAAAAAACTATGATGACTCAACATCCCTTGATGAAAAGTTCAGATGATCTTCAGCTGGCTCTGTATATTGACTGGTATATACCAAATGCAACTGCTACTGCAATAACCAGGTTTCCTGGGAGTGCACTGTTTGGATAATAAACACCATTGCTGCAGGAATACAGAAGAAGCTTCACAGTGATCACTGACTTTTATTGTGGAATTATGAGTAACAGCAATCCAGTAAAGGGGTATAACTGTTATTCAGGCTTTATTCCTATGAGCTAGGGTTTAGGCTCTGTCTATGGTGTAGACGCTTAAGCAGGTAATGTGTACACAGTGTTTGCAATAATGGGCGTCCGCCCGCTCACCCCACAGGACCAATAATTGAAGAAGATGGGTCCGTTGCTGTGGATGAAGATGATGACAATGTTCACTCCAGCTCTCTGGTTCCTTAGACTGGCTTCCACCACCTCTCTCTGCGGTTCGATCGTTCAAACTGACTGCAGGAATCAGGAACAGGCTCTGCTGACACAGGGCAGGTCGCCCACTGTCGCTTGAACTGCTAGGCTGGCGTGTGTGTAGGCCACGATCCCGCCACCATTCAGAGTCTTGCTTGATCGATACTGCCATCCAGAGAGAGCGCGCTAGGCCCGGCCCTCTGCTTAAGTAATCTCTCCCACGAGGCACCTCTTCTCCCAAGAGCCTTTTCCATGCGCGCTGGTAGATGGGAAATGTAGTTCTTCAGCAACACTTTTGAAGTACGAATCCTCACAACAAACTACAACCCCAGCATGCACTTCTCTGGCTATTATTCCAAGCCAAAGAAAAGTACAACAGCACTAGGGGGAAACAGCTGCCCTTTACCTGAAAGCAGGAGTATCCCCAATGCCAGGAGTATGAAACCTGGCTCATGGCTACATGTGTATGGGGTCTTAGACCCCCGTCTGTCTGGACAGTATGGTCACCTGCTAACTCGGCACCATCCACAGGCAGCTTAACTCTTGACTAAGACACAGAAGTTGAATCCAAAACAATTTTACTTCTGATGATTGGAGTAGAGAGAGAGGACGTTTTTCCAGTCCTTTGAAGTGTAGGAAGACAATGACTTTCCAGAGCCCCGTCTCTGCAAATAACTAACACTGACTGAGGGAACATGGAAGAGGTGGGGAGAGCATAGCTAGGACTACAGTAACATTAAACAGGAGGGGAAGACAGTGGGAAAAACCAAATCACATAGTAAACAAGTTTCAGTGGCTCAAAACTGCCACTATAAGACAGTACACTACAAAACAATAATAACTTTGTGCAATTCAATACTATACAGTATCTCACAAAAGTAAGTACTCCCCTCCCATTTTTGTAAATATTTTATTCACATACTGAAGCAGAGCTTCCCCTCCCTTCAGAGACTGGGCACAGGGCAGTATTCCAACATAACGACCCCAAACACCTCCAAGACCACCACTGCCTTGCTAAAGAAGCTGAGGATAAAGGTGATGGACTGGCCAAGCATCTCCAGACCTAAACCCTATTGAGCATCTGTGGGGCCTCCTCAAATGGAAGGTGGAGGAGCGCAAGGTCTCTAACATCCACCAGCTCTGTGATGTCGTCATGGAGGAGGGGAAGAGGACTCCAGTGCCAACCTGTGAAGCTCTGGTGAACTCCATGCCCAAGAGGGTTAAGGCAGTGCTGGAAAATAATGGTGGCCACACAAAATATTGACACTTTGGTCCCAATTTGGACATTTTCACTTAGGGGTGTACTGACTTTTGTTTCCAGCGGTTTAGACATTAATGGCTGTGTGTTGAGTTATTTGGAGGGGGCAGCAAATTTACACTGTTATACAAGCTGTACACTCACTACTTTACATTGTAGCAAAGTGTCAGCTCTTCAGTGTTGTCACATGAAAAGATAGAATAAAATATTTACACAAATGTGAGGGGTGTGCTTACTTTTCTCAGAAACTGTACAAAGGTTGTACAGAACACGCGTATTACTTAGGGTCGCCACCTTTTCTTCAAGTCAAACCCGAACACTTTAGCGACGCACAGCTATTTTTTTATAGTATAAACTATACATATATATTGCAATTAAATAGCATTTCTAATCATATGAAGTTAATCACAAGAGTCCCCCTTTACATCGGAGTCCACAGAGTTTCCCTTTTACATCTGCAGACTCTGATGTAAGGGAGAACTCTAGGGACTCTAACATAAGGGACTGAGAAAACTTTGATGTACGGAGAGGACTCAGATTGGGGGGGGGCACTGTGGCCTTTATTGTAAAGGGGAACTCTGATGTAAGGGGTGCTGTCAAGTACCTGATGGTGGAGTCTGGCTTATGCAGTAGGCAACCTCTCTTACGGCCCTGGTTCCAGAACCCCCGATAGAGCGGACAGGGAGCGCTGGAGCTCAGGGGAGCACGAGGGCTGGATAGGACACTGGTGGGGGTAAGATGTCGTCCAGAAGGTCGTGCAAGATGGAAGAGTAGTGAGATAGGCCGGGTCGCAAACATGCGGGCTGAGCAGTACAGGAGGAGCGGGCAGTCGGGCGGTCAGGTACAGGCAGGGTCGTTAACAGGCAGGCAGATTGAGGTACACAGGGATCAGACAGAAGAGTGGTCGTAGGCAAGCCGGGGGTCGGTGCAGGCAGAGTTCAAGCAGATGCGGGTTCAGGCCGGATCACAGGTAGCCAGGGGCGTATCATGAAATTTGTATGCCCGTGTGCAAGCCCACACTGCACCGATCATCCCCAGCTGTCAACCAGGGAGAGATCATCCATGGGTGCAGTGTGGGTCAGAATACATTGGGCCCCCCGCCCCTCAGGGCCGTGTTCAGTGAACACCCTGCACCCATGGATGATACACCACTGCAGGTAGCTCAGAACGGGTCGCTCAGGAACACGGTAACGCTGTAGAACAGACAGCACTTGCTGACAGGAGCAGGAAGTTCAAATAGAGCTGCCCGGCGCCGCCTCCTCCGGGAGCGCGAGGAAACAACAACAAAGTGCAAATAAGTCCTCAGCACAATCTTCTTCTAACAGGTGCTCTGATGTAAGGGGTGCTCTGAGAACCCCGATTTACCTTGGTGCACTCACTCAGAGCCAGGAGAGACTTCAGTCAGCGCCTCTCATCCAGATGTATCTGAGGCTGCTGGACTTCAAATTTCTGGCCCCCACTTCCCTTTTCTGAGGCACAGCGCCCGGGATTGGAGTGTGGGCACACAGAGGGGCAGGGGAGGGAGGAAGAGGAGTAGATCTCCTCTCCTGTCTGTGTGTGGGGGGGATTGTTTGTGCCGGCTGTGGGCAGTGAGAAAGAGAGAGTAACAGACACAACTGCAGCCAGCAACCCTGCTGGGAAGCCATAGTCCGGTCTGAATAATGTGTGCGGGTCTGAAACCCGGACGCATCATTCCAAAATCCGAACTTTCCGGGTGAATCCCGGACAGGCGGCAACCCTTGTGTTACTGCAATGCAGTTAGAATGTCAGCCTGGTGCACAAGTACAGTCGGTGTGGACCGACCTGCACTGCTGTGCATCCCAAGGAACATGCTGTGCGTTGCCGTTTGCTGCATTAAAGGTGCAGGAAGTTTTTTTTTCTTTTGCTGGGTCTAGGAAGCTCATGCCAAATAATTCTAAAGAATATTCTCTCTTAGTGTAACATGTGTTGGTATATAATGGCGTGGTGAGCGGGATCGGAGATTTTCTTCCTTAGTTGGTTCTTTTCATTTTGACAAAGCATCTGTGTAATGTGATCTCCCCTCCTCTCTCTCTCTATAGGTCCCACAGGCTCAGAGGAATGATCAGTGTAAGAACGTGGAGAACGCTAAGATACTTCCAAGTATACACACCCTGCTTGGTAGGAGAGGGGGGTGAGTGTGACGGAGATCCGGGAGGATTGGATCCGGTGATGAGCTCTCCCGCTGATTCATTGTAACCTTCTATTAATTCCTGTCTGAGATCCGGACTGCTGTAACAAAGTACCAGACCACCGGTGTGCTGAGCGCTGACCACCCATGATAAAGCAAAGTCATGCTGAGGTGGGTGGATCCTTAATTATCTTCCAATGTTACTTAGTCGCCCTCTCGAGTAGTGGCCTAGGTTAGGAGGGCCTAGAGGCAGTGTGAGTGGGGGGAGAGGATGGT
>BLSH010052680.1:128420-139766 GCA_018402905.1 Glandirana rugosa | reverse complement strand
TCATTTTACCCCCATTCCCATCCCGTTCACGGGATGTTTTTTTACCCCTATCCCTTTTATTTAATTTTAGTTTATTTTTAATTTATTTTCCCTATCCCCATTTTTTTGTAGGGCACTTGCCCTACCCTTACCCCCATTTTACTTCCTTTTGCAGCCCCCTAGGGCTTTCCAGGACTTTGTTACAGCCGTTTTTGTGCCTAAAAGTTCGGGTCCCCATTGATTTCAATGGGGTTCGGGGTCCGTGCGATCGTTTGGGTTCCGTCCGGACCCGAACCCGGACTTTGTCCCGAAGTTCAGACGGACCAGCAGAACCCGAACTTCCAGAGGTTCGCTCAACTCTAATAAGGAATATAACCTAATTCATATAGTTTAACCTATGTGTTTCTTCATATGCAAGGTAGATAGATTGCTGTAGATTCTTTAGATCTCTATACTATTTACTAATAAAATTATATTGTTGTGTTGAAGCCTTCACTTATGGTCAAAGAACTTTCATTTAACCCATAATATAACGAGATATTACATCTCAAATATAACTTACGGGTAACAACCTCTTATAATATTACAGGCCGTGAAATCGAGTATCATCCCTTATAATATTACTGGTCCTGAAATTGGGTATCCCCTCTTATAATATTACAGGCCGTGAAATTGAGTATCACCTCTTATAATATTACAGTCAGTAAAGTTGAATATCCACTCTTATAATACAGGATGTAAAATTGAGTATTCCTCTTATAATATTACAGGCCATGAAATAGAATATCATCTCTTATAATACAGTCAATGAAAGTGAGTATCTCCTCTTATAATATTACAGGCCGTGAAATTGAGTATCACCTCTCATAACCGGCCGTAAAACTAAGTATCATCCCATATAATATTACAGGCCATGAAATTGAGTACCCCCTCTTATAATATAACCGTTTGTGAAATTGAGTATCACCTCCTATTATACAGGCCGTGAAATTGAGTATCTTCTCTTATAAAGTTAAAGACCGTAAAATTGAGTATTCGCTCCTATAATATTATAGGCCGTGAAATTGAGTATCGCCTCTTATAATATTACAGGCGGTGAAATTGAATATCCTCTGTTATAATACAGGCTGTAAAATTGTGTATCCTCTATTATAATATTACAGGCTGTGAAATTGAGTATCCCTTCTTATAATATTACAGGCCGTGAAATTGAGCATCCCCTCTTATAATATTACAGGCTGTGAAATTGAGTATACCCTCTTATGATATTATAGGCCCTAAAATTGAGTATCTCCTCTTATAATATTACAGGCTGTGAAATTGAGTATTACCTCTTATAATATTACAGGTCGAGAAATTGTGTATCACCTCTTATAATAATACAGGCCGCGAAATTGAGCATCTCCTCTTATAATATTACAGGCCGTGAAATTGAGCATCCCCTCTTATAATATTACAGGCCGTGAAATTGAGTATCCGCTCTTATAATATTACAGGCCATGAAATTGAGTATCGCCTCTTATAATATTACAGGCTGTGAAATTGAGTATGCCCTCTTACAATACAAGCCGTGAAATTGAGTATGCCCTGTAATATTATAATATTACAGGCCGTGAAATTGAGTATCCCCTCTTATAACATGACAGGCCGTGAAATTGAGTATCACCACTTATAATATTACAGGCCATGAAATAGAGTATCACCTCTTATAATATTACAGTCAGTAAAATTGAATATCCACTCTTATAATACAGGCTGTAAAATTGAGTATCCCTCTTATAATATTACAGGCCATGAAATTGAGTATCATTTCTTATAATACAGTCAATGAAAGTGAGTATCTCCTCTTATAATATTACAGGCCGTGTAATTGAGTATCGCCTCTCATAACACAGCCTGTGAAATTCAGTGTCCCCTCTTATAATATTGCAGGCCGTGAAATTGAGTATCACCTCTCATAACACAGGCTGTGAAATTGAGTATCCCCTCTTCTAGCATTACAGGCCGTGAAATTGAGTATCCCCTCTTATAATTTTGCATGCCGTGAAATTGAGTATCCCCTTTTATAATATTACAAGCAATGAAATTCAGTATCCCCTCTTATAATAATACCGGCCGTGAAATTGAGTATCCCTCTTATAATATTACAGTCCCTGAAATTAAGTATTCCCTCTCATAACACAGGCCATGAAATTGAGTATCCCCTCTTATAATATTACAGGCCATGAAATTGATTATAATATTACAGGCCGTGAAATGGAGTATCGCCTCTTATAATATTACCGGCTGTGAAATTGAGTGTCATCTCTTATAATATTAGAGGCCATGAAATTGAGTATCCCTTTTATAATATAAGAGGCAGTGAAATGGATTATCACCTCTTATAATATTACAGGCCCTGAAATCGAGTACCCCCTCTTATAATAAAACAGTCTGTGAAATTGATTATCCCCTCTTCTAATATTACAGGCTGTGAAATTCAGTATCCCCTCTTATAATATTACAGGCCGTGAAATTGAGCATCCCCTCTTATAATATAGGCAGTGAAATTGAGTATCCCCTCTTATAATATTATAGGCTGTGCAACTGAGTATCTCCTCTTATAATATTACAGGCCGTGAAATTGAGTATCCCCTCTTATAATATTACAGGCAATGAAATTGAGTATCCCCTCTCATAACACAGTCTGTGAAATTGAGTATCCCCTCTTCTAGTATTACAGGCCGTGAAATTGAGTATCCCCTCTTATAATATTGCATGCCGTGAAATTGAGTATCCCCTTTTATAATACAGGCCATGTTATTGAGTATCCTCTCTTATAATATTACAGGCCGTGAAATTGAGTATCCCCTCTTATAATATTACAGGCCGTGAAATTGAGTATCCCCTCTTATAATATTGCAGGCCATGAAATTGAGTATCAATTCTTATATTACAGGCCGTGGAATTGAGTATCCCCACTTATAATATTTCCGGCCGTGAAATTGAGTATCACCTCTTAGAATAATAATGGCCGTGAAATTGAGTATCCCCTCTTATATTACAGGCCGTGAAATTGATTATCTGCTCTTATAGCATGACAGGCCATGAAATTGTGTATCACCTCTTATAATATTACAGGCCGTGAAATTGAGTATCACCTCTTATAATATTACAGTCAGTAAAATTGAATATCCACTCTTATAATACAGGCTGTAAAATTGAGTATCCCTCTTATAATATTACAGGCCATGAAATTGAGTATCTCCTCTTCTAGTATTACAGGCCGTGAAATTGGGTATCCCCTCTTATAATACTGCATGCCGTGAAATTGAGTATCCCCTTTTATAATACAGGCCATGTTATAGAGTATCCTCTTTTATAATATTACAGGCCGTGAAATTGAGTATCTCCTCTTATAATATTACAGGCCATGAAATTGAGTATCACCTCTCATAACACAGGCTGTGAAATTGAGTATGCCCTCTTCTAGCAGTACAGACCGTTGAAATTGAGTATCCCCTCTTATAATATTGCATGCCGTGAAATTGAGTATCCCCTTTTATAATACAGGCCATATTATTGAGTATCACTCCTTATAATATTACAGACCGTGAAATTGAGTATCATCTTTTATAATATTAGAGGCCATGAAATTGAGTATCCCCTTTTATAATATTAAAGGCCGTGAAATGGAGTATCACCTCTTATAATATTACAGGCCGTGAAATTGAGTATGCCCTCTTATAATATTACAGGCCATGAAATTAAGTTCCCCCTCTTATAATATAACAGTCTGTGAAAATGAGTATCATCTCTTATAATATTATAGGCTGTGCAACTGAGTATACGCTCTTATAATAATACCGGCCGTGAAATTAAGTATCCCCTCTTATATTACAGGCCGTGAAATTAAGTTCCCCCTCTTATAATATAACAGTCTGTGAAATTGAGTATCATCTCTTATGATATTACAGGCCGTGAAATCTGGTATCACTTCTTATAATACCAGCTGTGAAATTGAGTATCACCTCTTATAATATTACAGGGTGTGAAATTGAGTATCCCCTCTTAAAATACAGGACATAAAATTGAGTATCCCTCTTATAATATTACAGTCCCTGAAATTAAGTATTCCCTCTCATAACACAGGCCATGAAATTGAGTATCACCTCTTATAATATTACAGGCCATGAAATTGATTATCACCTTTTATAATATTACAGGCCGTGAAATGGAGTATCACCTCTTATAATATTACAGGCCGTGAAATTGAGTATCATCTCTTATGATATTACAGGCCGTGAAATCTGGTATCACTTCTTATAATACCAGCTGTGAAATTGAGTATCACCTCTTATAATATTACAGGCCATGAAATTGATTATCACCTTTTATAATATTACAGGCCGTGAAATGGAGTATCACCTCTTATAATATTATAGGCCGTGAAATTGAGTATCACCTCTTATAATATTACAGGCCGTGAAATTGAGTATCATCTCTTATAATATTAGAGGCCATGAAATTGAGTATCCCTTTTATAATATAAGAGGGCATGAAATGGATTATTACCTCTTATAATATTACAGGCCGTGAAATTGAGTATCACCTCTTATGATATTACAGGCCGTAAAATCTGGTATCACTTCTTATAATACCAGCTGTGAAATTGAGTATCACCTCTTATAATATTACAGGGCGTGAAATTGAGTATCCCCTCTTAAAATACAGGACATAAAATTGAGTATCCCTCTTATAATATTACAGTCCCTGAAATTAAGTATTCCCTCTCATAACACAGGCCATGAAATTGAGTATCACCTCTTATAATATTACAGGCCATGAAATTGATTATCACCTTTTATAATATTACAGGCCGTGAAATGGAGTATCACCTCTTATAATATTATAGGCCATGAAATTGAGTATCACTTCTTATAATATTACAGGCCGTGAAATTGAGTATCATCTCTTATAATATTAGAGGCCATGAAATTGAGTATCCCTTTTATAATATAAGAGACCGTGAAATGGATTATCACCTCTTATAATATTACAGGCCGTGAAATTGAGTATCACCTCTTATAATACCGGCCGTGAAATTGAGTATCCCCTCTTATATTACAGGCCGTGAAATTGAGTATCACCTCTTATAATATTACAGGCTGTGAAATTGAGTATCCCCTCTTATAATATTACAGGCCATGAAATTCAGTATCCCCTCTTATAATATTACAGGCCATGAAATTGAGCATCCCCTCTTATAATATTATAGGCTGTGCAACTGAGTATCCCCTCTTATAATAATACCGGCCGTGAAATTGAGTATCCCCTCTTATATTACAGGCCGTGAAATTGAGTTCCCCCTCTTATAATATAACAGTCTGTGAAATTGAGTATCATCTCTTATAATATTACAGGCCATGAAATTGAGTATCCCCTGTTATAATACAGGCTGTGAAATTGTGTATCCCCTGTTATAATATAGGTCGTGAAAATGTGTATCCTCTATTATAATATTACAGGCTGTGAAATTGAGTATCCCCTCTTATAATACAGGCTGTGAAATTGAGTATCCCGTCTTATAATATTACAGTCTGTGAAATTGAGTATACCAGCTTTATTATATTTATTTATATATTATATTACAGGTCATAAAATTGAGTATCCCCTCTTATAAGATTACAGGCCGTGAAAAGGAGTATAATATTATAATATTACAGGACGTGAAATTGTGTATCACCTCTTATAATATTACAGGCTGTGAAATCGAGTATCATCCCTTATAATATTACGAGTCGTGAAATTGAGTATCCCCTCTTATAATATTACAGGCCGTGAAATTGAATATCACCTCTTATAATATTACAGGCCATGAAATTGAGTATCACCTCTTATTATACAGGCAGTGAAATCGACCATAACCTTATACAGGCCATGAAATTGAGTATCCGCTCTTATAATATTACAGGCTGTGAAATTGAGTAGCACCTCTTATAATATTACAGGCCGTGAATTTGAGTATGCCCTCTTACAATACAGGCCGTGAAATTGAGTACCGCCGCTTACAATATTAAAGGCCGTGAAATTGAGTATCCCCTCTTATAATATTACAGGCTGTGCAATTGAGTTTCACCTCTTATAATAACAGCCGTGAAATTGAGTATCCCCTTTTATATTACAGGCCATGGAATTGAGTATTACCTCTTATAATATTACAGGCTGTGAAATTGAGTATCCCCTCTTATAAGATTACAGGCTGTAAAACTGAGTATCCCTCTTATAATATTACAGGCCGTGTAATTGAGTATCATCTCTCATAACAAAGCCTGTGAAATTGAGTATCCCTTCTTATAATATTACCGTCCGTGAAATTGAGTATCACTTCTCATAACACAGGCTGTGAAATTGGGTATCCCTCCTTATAATATTACAGTCCGTGAAATTGAGTATCTCATCTTCTAGTATTACAGGCCGTGAAATTGGGTATCCCCTCCTATAATATTGCATGCCGTGAAATTGAGTATCCCCTTTTATAATACAGGCCATGTTATAGAGTATCCTCTTGTATAATATTACAGGCCGTGAAATTGAGTATCACCTCTTATAATATTACAGGCGTGAATCTGAGTATGCCCTCTTACAATACAGGCCGTGAAATTGAGTACCGCCACTTACAATATTAAAGGCCGTGAAAAGGCCTCTTATAATATTACAGGCTGTGCAATTGAGTTTACCCTCTTATAATACAGGCCGTGAAATTGAGTATCCCCTTTTATCTTACAGGCCATGAAATTGAGTATTACCTCTTATAATATTACAGGCTGTGAAATTGAGTATCCCCTCTTATAAGATTACAGGCTGTAAAACTGAGTATCCCTCTTATAATATTACAGGCCGTGTAATTGAGTATCATCTCTCATAACAAAGCCCGTGAAATTGAGTATCCCCTCTGATAATATTACCGTCCGTGAAATTGAGTATCACCTCTCATAACACAGGCTGTGAAATTGGGTATCCCTCCTTATAATATTACAGTCCGTGAAATTGAGTATCTCCTCTTCTAGTATTACAGGCCGTGAAATTGGGTATCCCCTCTTGCTGCATGCCGTGAAATTGAGTATCCCCTTTTATAATACAGGCCATGTTATAGAGTATCCTCTTTTATAATATTACAGGCCGTGAAATTGAGTATCATCTCTTATAATATTACAGGCCGTAAAATTGAGTATCACCTCTTATAATATTACAAGACGTGAAATTGAGTATCCCTCTTATAATATTATAGGCTGTCAAATTGAGTATCATTTCTTATAATATTACAAGTCATGAAATTGAGTATCACCTCTTATAATATTGCAGGTCGTGAAATTGGGTATCCCCTCTTATAAAATTACATGTCGTGAAATTGATTATCATCTCTTATAATATTACAGGTCGTGAAATTGGATTTCCCCTCTTATTATATTACAGGCCTTAAAATTGAGTATCTCCTCTTATAAAATTACAGGCCGTGAAATTGGGTATCCCCACTTATACTATTACATGCCGTGGAATTGAGTATCACCTCGTATAATAGTACAGGCCGTGGAAATGCGTATCACCTGTTATTATAAAGGCCATGAAATTGAGCATCCCCTCTTATAATGTTACAGGCCGTGAAATTGAGTATCACCTCTTATAATATTACAGGCCGTGAAATTGAGTATGCCCTCTTACAATACAGGCCGTGAAATTGAGTATCCCCGCTTATAATATTGAAGGCCGTGAAATTGAGTATCACCTCTTATAATAATAACTGCCGCGAAATTGAGTATCCCCTCTTATAATATTACAGGCCGTGAAATTGAGTATCACCTCTTATAATACAGTCAATGAAATTGAATATCCCCTCTTATAATATTACAGGCCGTGAAATAGAGTATCACCTCTCATAACACAGGCCGTGAAATTGAGTATCCCCTCTTATAATATTGCAGTCCGTGAAATTGAGTATCCTCTCTTATAATATTACAGGCCGTGAAATTGAGTATCCCCTCTTATAATATTACAGGCCGTGAAATTGAGTATCCCCTCTTATAATATTACAGACCGTGAAATTGAGTAACACCTCTTATAATATAACAGGCTGTGAAATTGAGGATCCTCTCTTATACAATAACCGGCCGTTAAATTAAGTATCATCTCTTATAATATTACAGGCCATGAAATCTGGTATCACTTCTTATAATACAGGCTGTGAAATTGAGTATCACCTCTTATAATATTACAGGGCGTGAAATTGAGTATCCCCTCTTATAATATAGGACATAAAATTCTCTTAGAATATTACAGTCCCTGAAATTAAGTATTCCCTCTTATAACACAGGCCACGAAATTGAGTATCCCTTCTGGTATCACTTCTTATAATACAGGCTGTGAAATTGAGTATCACCTCTTATAATATTACAGGGCGTGAAATGGAGTATCCCCTCTTATAATACAGGACATAAAATTCTCTTAGAATATTACAGTCCCTGAAATTAAGTATTCCCTCTTATAACACAGGCCATGAAATTGAGTATCCCCTCTTATAATATTACAGGCCATGAAATTGATTATCCCCTTTTATAATATTACAGGCCGTGAAATGGAGTATCACCTCTTATAATATTATAGGCCGTGAAATTGAGTATCACCTTTTATAATATTACAGGCCGTGAAATTGAGTATCATCTCTTATAATATTAGAGGCCTTGAAATTGAGTATCCCTTTTATAATATAAGAGGCCGTGAAATGGATTATCACCTCTTATAATATTACAGGCCCTGAAATTGAGTACCCCTTCTTATAATAAAACAGTCTGTGAAATTGAGTATTCCCTCTTCTAATATTAGACGCCGTGAAATTCAGTATCCCCTTTTTTAATATTACAGGCCGTGAAATTGAGCATCCCCTCTTATAATATTACAGGCTGTGAAATTGAGTATCCCCTCTTATAATATTACAGACCGTGAGATTGAATAACACCTCTTATAATATAACAGGCCGTGAAATTGAGAATCTTCCCTTATAGTATCATCTCTAGAGGCTATGAAATTGAGTATCCCTTTTATAATATAAGAGGCCGTGAAATGGATTATCACCTCTTATAATATTACAGGCCCTGAAATTGAGTACCCCCTCTGATAATAAAACAGTCTGTGAAATTGACTATTGCCTCATCTAATAATATAGTCAATGAAATTGAATATCCCCTCTTATAATAAGAGAGTATTCCCTCTTCTTATAATATAGTCAATGAAATTGAATATCCCCTCTTATAATATTACAGGCCGTGAAATTGAGTATCACCTCTCATAACACAGGCGGTGAAATTGAGTATCCCCTCTTACAATATTGCAGTCCGTGAAATTGAGTATCCCCTCTTCTAGTATTATGGGCCGTGAAATTGAGTATCCCCTCTTATAATATTACAGGCCGTGAAATTGAGTATCCCCTCTTATAATATTACAGACCATGAGATTGAGTAACACCTCTTATAATATAACAGGCCTTGAAATTGAGAATCTTCCCTTATAGTATAACCGGCCGTAAAATTAAGTATCATCTCTTATAATATTACAGGCCATGAAATCTGGTATCACGTCTTATAATAGAGGCTGTGAAATTGAGTATCACCTCTTATAATATTACAGGGCATGAAATTGAGTATCCCTCTTATAATATTACAGTCCCTGAAATTAAGTATTCTCTCTCATAACACAGGCCATGAAATTGAGTATCTCCTCTTATAATATTACAGGCCATGAAATTGATTATCCCCTTTTATAATATTACAGGCCGTGAAATATAGTATCACCTCTTATAATATTATAGGCCGTGAAATTGAGTATCATCTCTTATAATATTAGAGGCCATGAAATTGAGTATCCCTTTTATAATATAAGAGGCGTGAAATGGATTATCACCTCTTATAATATTACAGGCCGTGAATTTGAGTATGCCCTCTTACAATAGAGGCTGTGAAATTGAGTACCGCCGGTTACAATATTAAAGGCCTTGAAATTGAGTGTCCCCTCTTATAATATTACAGGCTGTGAAATTGAGTATCCCCTCTTATAATATTACAGTCTGTAAAACTGAGTATACCTCTTATAATATTACAGGCCATGAAATTGAGTATCACCTCTTATAATACAGTCAATGAAATTGAGTATCTCCACTTATAATATTACAGGCCGTGTAATTGAGTATCATCTCTAATAACAAAGCCCGTGAAATTGAGCATCCCCTCTTATAATATTACCGGCCGTGAAATTGAGTATCACCTCTTATAACATAGGCTGTGAAATTGGGTATCCCTTCTTATAATATTACAGTCCGTGAAATTGAGTATCCCCTCTTCTAGTATTACAGGCCGTGAAATTGGGTATCCCCTATTATAATATTGCATGCCGTGAAATTGAGTATCCCCTTTTATAATACAGGCCATGTTATAGAGTGTCCTCTTTTATAATATTACAGGCCGTGAAATTGAGTATCACCTCTTATAACACAGTCAATGAAATTAAATATCCCCTCTTATAATATTACAGGCCGTGAAATTGAGTATCACCTTTCATAAGACAGGCTGTGAAATTGAGTATCCCCTCTTATAATATTGCAGTCCATGAAATTGAGTATCCTCTCTTATAATATTACAGGCCGTGAAATTGAGTATCCCCTCCTATAATATTACAGGCCATGAAATTGAGTATCCCCTCTTATAATATAACAGGCCGTGAAATTGAGGATCCTCTCTTATACTATAACCGGCCGTAAAATTAAGTATCATTTCTTATAATATTACAGGCCTTGAAATCTGGTATCACTTCTTATAATACAGGCTGTGAAATTGAGTATCACCTCTTATAATATTACAGGATGTGAAATTGAGTATCCCCTCTTATAATACAGGACATAAAATTGAGTATCCCTATTAGAATATTACAGTCCCTGAAATTAAGTATTCCCTCTTATAACACAGGCCATGAAATTGAGTATCCCCTCTTATAATATTACAGGCCATGAAATTGATTATCCCCTTTTATAATATTACAGGCCGTGAAATGGAGTATCACCTCTTATAATATTATAGGCCGTGAAATTGAGTATCACCTCTTATAATATTACAGGCCGTGAAATTGAGTATCATCTCTTATAATATTGCATGCCGTGAAATTGAGTTTCCCCTTTTACAATACAGGCCATGTTATAGAGTATCCTCTTTTATAATATTACAGGCCGTGAAATTGATTATCATCTCTTATAATATAACAGGCTGTGAAATTGAGTATCACCTCTTATAATATTACAAGACGTGAAATCGAGTATCCCTCTTATAATATTATAGGCTGTCACGG
>BLSH010052680.1:50762-80596 GCA_018402905.1 Glandirana rugosa | reverse complement strand
GGTACTACCCCTTGAACAGAACTAGGAGTAAACACCTAGCAACCAGGGGTAACAGACGTCCCAGATACTGTTACCACGTAAGAACTAAAAGGACACCTAGACGCTATAGAGGGTAGCGGAGAGGGGTTATGAGAAGTATCAGGAGTGACAGGGGTTAAAGTATCCGTGTACATCCACGTCATCGAAATGGTACATGTTTGGACGATCGGTTTCGTCGGACAGGAAATTCTTACCTTTAACAAACATCGTCGACTCTGAGAAAAACAAACGTGACACGCACTAGATATTAAAACGGAAAGAAGCCAGGATCAGTTGCAGGAAACGAAGAAAGGCAAAATTATAGATCACGCACAGTGCAAACAAAAAGAGTCTCAGCTGCTACAAACAATTTCCATTCTTAAAGGACAGGCTGCTTTGGCTAGCAGGTTTGTACATGGTAAAGCTACTGCACCTACATGTGCCTATGAAATTGGGGACAGTGAGGACTATGAAGAGTATTGGGGAGAGGCGATGGGAGATATCGCAGATCCACAGGAAAATCAAGAATGCACCATTGTCATAGACCCTGCAGACAATGGGGACCAACGATCCACAAATGAGGATCAAGACAAGTTCCCCATCATGGGTAGGACCCAAATCTTCTCCTCTCCTGAAAGAAACCAAACCTTTTTGGGGTTTGATAGTGAAGGAAATGAGGCGATTTCTAATGTGTATCCTACCCAACCTGTAAAACCCCTCATGAGGGGGACAAATTTCATTGGCAAAATTAAATCTTATGAACACAAAAGGAAAACACATGTTGGGTCTAAAACATATATACATTCTCTGTAACGGATCAAATACAAATGGTTCATCACAGAATTAACCGTGAATAGATGGATACATGATGACATAAAACAATCCATTGTCCAGGGATGGAGAGGGATGATGTCCCAATACCCAACGTTCAACGTTTCGGGTCCAAGTGAGGCCCTTCATCAGGGGAGATGTCAACGGAGTCAACCATCTGCTGTAGGATGATTGGGTGTGTAATTTGATCCATTTCTGATAGCAAAGAGACAACTGAACATCATCCCTCTCCATCCCTGGACAACGGATTGTTTTATGTCATCATCTAAGCTATGTATCCATCTATTCACGGTTAATTCTGTGATGAACCATTTGTATTTGATCCGTTACAGAGAATGTATATATGTTTTAGACCCAACATGGGTCTCTCTATCATAGAGTGACCAAAATATTTTAAATAAATACGACTTCTTGTTACAATTTGTTTCTATTGTGGTGTATCGCTGCCTATTAGAGTCCCACTCAGGGGGTTGTTTTCCTTTTTTGATCTAGAATTCAGGGACGAGGCAACCACCACTGTGTTTTTGCTGATGTGTGGAACATCTTTTGAATTAAATCTTATGAACACAGTCTGGAAATAGGCAACCATAACATCAGTACGCTAAAAGTGGCTAGGACCAATTTAAATGCTAGCCACCTGCAACCAGCAGTAGACAGCCAAAAAGAGCAGAGAGAGATTGATAAGCTGGCACACAGGCGAACGGAGGCAGAGATTAAATGTAAAGGAGCGTCTGCACCTTCCAGCCAAGAGCAGCTGGTGCAATTTCCTCATACCATAGGTTGCAATGCAACAGGTGTGGGTATCTCTAGATGCAACAGGAAATTGCTCACATCTGGAGTATGTGCTGAACAACTCAGTATGTCTGAACAACTCATTAAACAGTGGGAGCTCTTTTAAAAAGGCCCCTATATCTCGTATACCAGAAAAGGTTGATAATCAGGCTGTAGCAATTGAATATTCTCAGTCTAAAACCACACTGGTTGTTAAGAGATGTTTTAATACTTTACAGAAGATAAAATGTTACTCTTGTGGATTATTTGGGCACATTGCTCAATTTTGTTTGTCTTCTGGTGAAAAGATATTGAAACAAAATAAATATCATGACGTGACGTGGAAGTGTACTCACCACGCTGGGGAACCTGGCCTAGGGGTAATAAATCTAAAAACCACTAGATCATACACCCCTTCCCCAAATATTAAGGCTGAGAACGAGGCTTTACAGTATGAGATTAGGCAACTGAAACTGGAACGAGATGAGTTTGTGAAAGATTTCCAAACCTTTAAAAGAAATTTCATTGAATCCTTGAATTGGAAAGATGGAGGGAGTAAATTGCTTATTGAGAACCAAACAGGAATAGTAAACCAGGGGATAAAATATCAGAGATAACATGTCTTCGAGGGCTGTGGCATTTTTGGTTCATTAGATCAAAGTGGGAATGTCAGTGACCATTTTATCAATGTATCGATATGTTGTATTGTTTGCTTAAAGGATAGAGTAATAACTTTTCCTGTGAGTTATCTTTTTCAGGTTAAGCGAGTTCCTGAAAGGGTATTTACATATTAAGCAGGGGTATGTAGATAGCTGTGCACAGGCATAAATACACACGCCTAAAGGAAGGTACAGTATAATAGGCTAGGTATTCCTGTTTCATTGTTTTTTTTTCTCTTTTCTTTTCTTATTCTCCCATGGGCCAGAAACAGCTAGCAATTCATTTGCAATTACAAAGCTTTCTCTAGCCAGAATGTTTGAGATTCAATTACAATTAATAGGTGTGTCTGTGCGATGGGCTGAAGGTGTTTTAACTGTCTATGGGTAGACAACGTTTTTTCCCCCCAGGAAATTGCTGGATGGCCATCGAAAAGAACTGTGATCACATTAATGCGCATGCTTTTTATTTTTAATCTCTGTTTGTAATGAGCTCAGTACTGGTACCAGTTTACATTTATATAAATTTTTGTTTTTTTGCTTTTTTTTCCTTTTACAAGTTGAAATTTATTATCGAATAAATAACCTGTGCACAGAAACTAGATCTCGCTCCCTATAACATATATATATATATAGGGGCCTTTTTAAAAGAGCTCCCACTGTTTAATGAGTTGTTCAGACATACTGAGTTGTTCAGCACATACTCCAGATGTGAGCAATTTCCTGTTGCATCTAGAGATACCCACACCTGTTGAGTACTGTAGGGATTTGGTGTTTCTTTTCTCTTTCCTGGGGTTCAGAGTGAAGTTTCATTCACTCTGACACTGGGAAAGTAAATGATAATACATTATATTGCACTTTATGGCATCTTATGGATTCAGTATGTTTTGTGAATTTGTTTTCTTTCCAAGTTGACTCATGTCCTGTTAATGTGTGTGAAGGATATAAGTTTACATGCTGTTGTTCTAGACTTTAAATTCTTTTTGAAACACATCAAGTATTTCTATAACTTTTGTCAGAGTATAGATATGTGGGGGTATATGCAAAGAAAGGGGGGATTAGGGACTTTGAATGAAGCATAAGGAGGGAGCCAGATGCTGATCAAAGGTATATCATATATTGATACAATGTATAAACCACATATAAATAGTCACAAAAATATTTTTATATACAATATCATAGTCACGAGGTAGAAACCCCAAAATATCAATGATCAGATCAGCAAATGGCCCTCTCATACGCCTCCATCCATAGAAGGAAAGGGAACAGGAATTGGGACTTTAAATGAGATACCCAGGGTAAGGGGGTGCCTCCATCCTTAATACATATGAACAAAGAGGGGGAGTTGGGGACTTGGAATGAAGCATAGGGAGGGAACCAGATGCTGGTAAAAAGTATATAGTTTATTGATACAATGTATAGTCCACATGTAAAAAGTCATATCAGATATACTGAATATAAACTGTAAACATCATAATAACACATATTACATAGAAGAAAAACATGTAAGTTGATGTTGTTCCACATTACAGAAATGGCTCTCCAAAATACATCACAGGAAATTCTTTAATTCTTAAAAACCATGTGTGCATGCATCTGTGTATAGGCACATCCAGAGGAATGGGGAGAAACACATGGAAAGGGGGTAAAACCTCCCTACTTACATGTAAAACTCAATATCTCCAAGCGTGGGCCGCTAGGACGTGTGGAAGCCGCATCCAAACTGCTCAAGCCGAGAGCTGAGGGGGCGGAAGACCCAGGGCCAAACAAGCCCCCAAATCCCCAGAGGGACAGGCCGTCCACAATGGCTGGGTGAAGAGTGTATATGCCCAGGGCTCCAAGAGATCTGTGAGACAATATGGAGATATGGGGTATGAAAATGCCTGTGTATAGAGTGTCACAAAAGACATAGCCCATAGGTGCTAGTGTGTTGAAGCAAACAGGCATATGAAAATGAATGAATAAGGAGGGGTGATGAAAATCCAAGAGCATTTGGTGGAAGGGGTAACCCTTCCAATTGTAAAACGTGTCAATGAGAGAGGGTCTCTATACTATGTCACAGTAAATCTATAGCAATGCTAAACACAGGTTCTTATTACTCAGAATTACAAGATAAGCATGAATTTGAATGTATATGTCTTAGAAGTACTCGTGTTTTTCTTTCCCTACCTGGGTCCACATTAATAAAGTATAAACTCGGAAAGCCAGGAAAGCTGGTCCAAAGGCTGTTACTGAATACTGTATGCTGTATCCAATTGAAATCACCATGGAAGATGGTCCCAGAAGCAAGAACAACATGACCAGAATGGCATTATGGACTTTCGTACTATTATTATTGGACTGCTGGGAACAAAGATCCTCGTTTTCTTTTTTCTTCTCCCTTTTGTGTTTTTTTTTGGGTCTCTTTTTATTTTTATTATGGACTCATTGTAATGAGTATCAATAATGTATCAAGAACAAGTTATGAATACAGATACTGAAACACCAAAATGTGGACTGTAGAGATGGAGAGTTTAAAGGTTTTTTTTCCCCTTCCAAGAGTTTTTTTTTTAATTTCAGAAGGCAAAGACAAAAGTTCCAAATGTTAAAGGAGATTATAGATAAACCATTATTTTAGGTGTGGCCAAATCTCGTATGCTCTTAATTGAGTTAATTCCACACGGGGGCATCTGTTGCCTTAGGAGTTTATGTGAAATCTCTATTAACAACTGTAAAATATTGTAATTATGAATATATATATATTAGAGGTAATATCTTACTATTCTTTTATGTAAAAAGCTTTTCGCAGACGTTTTGGGGCCTATACTTGTGTGTCTAAACAATGGGACCCAGATCCCTTTGTTCTCGCTTCAAAGGATCCCTCGTTTAGATATGCAATGAAGGTGGCCAGCATGTCCTCACTACTCAAATTCCCTGAAAATGTAGTTGCATTAAAGGGGCCGACTTAGGCCAACTATAGGAATGGAGGATTAGCTAATCATAAAGAAATAGGGAAGCCCACCAATCAGGGTCATTTCAGGCCAACCAATCAGGCACTGGCCTAGAATGATATACCCAGACTAGAGAGGAGGAAACACGCTCTCTTTTAGGAAAGATAGCCAGCCGAATGGGGCTGCCGTGTTTATGTATGTTTGTTGTAAGGAATATAACCTAATTCCTATAGTTTAACCAATGTGTTTCTTCATATGCAAGGTATAATAGATAGATTGCTGTAGATTCTTTAGATCTCTATACTACTTACTAATAAAATGATATTGTTGTGTTGAAGCCTTCACTTATGGTCAAAGAACTTTACTGTAACCAATATCATCTTTAAAGAGATATTAAATCTCAAATATAACTTACGGGTAACACCGTAAAATTGAATATCACCTCTTATAATATTACAGGCTGTGAAATTGAAAATCCCATCTTATAATATTACAGGCCGTGAAATTGAGTTTCCCCTCTTATAATATTACAGGCCGTGAAATTTAGTATCAATTCTTTTAATTTTACAGGCCGTGAAATTGATTATCCCCTCTTATAATATCACAGGCCTTGAAATTGAGTATAACCTCTTATAATATTACAGGCCGTGAAATTGAGTATCAATTCTTTTAATTTTACAGGCCGTGAAATTGAGTATCCCCTCTTATATTATTACAGGCCATGAAATTGAGTATCTCGTCTTATAATGCAGGCCGTGAAATTGAGTATCCCCTCTTATAATATTACAGTCAGTGAAATTGAGTATCCCCTTTTCTAGTATTACAGGCCGTGAAATTCAGTATCAACTCTTATAATATTACAGGCTGTGAAATTGAGTATCCCCTCTTATAATATTGCAGGCAGTGAAATTGAGTATCCCCTCTCATAATACAGGCTGTAAAATTCAGTATCAACTCTTATAATATTACAGTCCATGAAATTGAGTATCCCCTCTTATAATATTACAGGCCATGAAATTGAGTATCCCCTTTTCTAGTATAACAGGCCGTGAAATTCATTATCAACTCTTATTTAAAGGCTATGAAATTGAGAATGACATTTTATAATATTACAGGCCATGAAATTGAGTATCCCCTTTTCTAGTATAACAGGCTGTGAAATTCATTATCAACTCTTATTTAAAGGCTATGAAATTGAGAATGACCTTTTATAATTTTACAGGCCATGAAACTGAGTATGCCCTCTTATAATACAGGCAGTGAAATTGATTACCCCCTCTTATAATATAACAGTCAGTAAAATTGAGTATCCACTCTTATAATATTACAGGCCGTGAAATTGAGTACCCACTCATATAATATAGGCTGTGAAATTGAGCATCCCTCCTATAATATTATAGGGCGTGTAACTGAGAATCCCCCCTTATAATATTACAGGCCGTGAAATTTAGTATCCTCTAGTATAATATTACAGGCCATGAAATTGAATATCACCTCTTATAATATTACAGGCTTTGAAATTGAGAATCCCCTCTTATAATATTACAGGCCGTGAAATTGAGTATCAATTCTTTTAATATTACAGGCCGTGAAATTGATTATCCCCTATTATAATATTACAGGCTGTGAAATTGAGAGTCCCCTCGTATAATATTACAGGCCTTGAAATTGAGTATAACCTCTTATAATATTACAGGCTGTGAAATTGAGTATCAATTCTTTTAATTTTACAGGCCGTGAAATTGAGTATCCCCTCTTATATTATTACAGGCCGTGAAATTGAGTATCCCCTCTTATATTATTACAGGCCATGAAATTGAGTATCTCGTCTTATAATGCAGGCTGTGAAATTGAGTATCCCCTCTTATAATATTACAGTCAGTGAAATTGAGTATCCCCTTTTCTAGTATTACAGGCCGTGAAATTCAGTATCAACTCTTATAATATTACAGGCTGTGAAATTGAGTATCCCCTCTTATAATATTGCAGGCAGTGAAATTGAGTATCCCCTCTCATAATACAGGCTGTAAAATTCAGTATCAACTCTTATAATATTACAGTCCATGAAATTGAGTATCCCCTCTTATAATATTACAGGCCATGAAATTGAGTATCCCCTTTTCTAGTATAACAGGCCGTGAAATTCATTATCAACTCTTATTTAAAGGCTATGAAATTGAGAATGACATTTTATAATATTACAGGCCATGAAATTGAGTATCCCCTTTTCTAGTATAACAGGCTGTGAAATTCATTATCAACTCTTATTTAAAGGCTATGAAATTGAGAATGACCTTTTATAATTTTACAGGCCATGAAACTGAGTATGCCCTCTTATAATACAGGCAGTGAAATTGATTACCCCCTCTTATAATATAACAGTCAGTAAAATTGAGTATCCACTCTTATAATATTACAGGCCGTGAAATTGAGTACCCACTCATATAATATAGGCTGTGAAATTGAGCATCCCTCCTATAATATTATAGGGCGTGTAACTGAGAATCCCCCCTTATAATATTACAGGCCGTGAAATTTAGTATCCTCTAGTATAATATTACAGGCCATGAAATTGAATATCACCTCTTATAATATTACAGGCTTTGAAATTGAGAATCCCCTCTTATAATATTACAGGCCGTGAAATTGAGTATCAATTCTTTTAATATTACAGGCCGTGAAATTGATTATCCCCTATTATAATATTACAGGCTGTGAAATTGAGAGTCCCCTCGTATAATATTACAGGCCTTGAAATTGAGTATAACCTCTTATAATATTACAGGCTGTGAAATTGAGTATCAATTCTTTTAATTTTACAGGCCGTGAAATTGAGTATCCCCTCTTATATTATTACAGGCCGTGAAATTGAGTATCCCCTCTTATATTATTACAGGCCATGAAATTGAGTATCTCGTCTTATAATGCAGGCTGTGAAATTGAGTATCCCCTCTTATAATATTACAGTCAGTGAAATTGAGTATCCCCTTTTCTAGTATTACAGGCCGTGAAATTCAGTATCAACTCTTATAATATTACAGGCTGTGAAATTGAGTATCCCCTCTTATAATATTGCAGGCAGTGAAATTGAGTATCCCCTCTCATAATACAGGCCGTAAAAATGAGTATCCCTCTTATAATATTACAGGTCGTGAAATTGAGTAATCCATCTTATAATATTACAATCCGTGAAATTGATTATCCCCTCTTCTAGTAGTGCAGGCCATGAAATTCAGTATCAACTCTTATAATATTACAGGCTGTGAAATTGAGAATCCCCTCATATAATATTACAGGCCTTCAAATTGAGTATCAATTCTTTTAATTTTACAGGCCGTGAAATTGAGTATCCGCTCTTATATTATTACAGGCCATGAAATTGAGTATCTCGTCTTATAATGCAGGCCGTGAAATTGAGTATCCTCTCTTATAATATTACAGGCTGTGAAATTGAGTATCCCCTCTCATAATACAGGCCATAAAATTGAGTAACCCTCTTATAATATTACAGGCCGTGAAATTGAGTAACCCATCTTATAATATTACTGGCCGTGAAATTGAGTGTCCCCTCTTATAATATTACAATCCGTGAAATTGATTAACCCCTCTTCTAGTATTGCAGGCCGTGGAATACAGTATCAACTCTTATAATATTACAGGCTGTGAAATTGAGTATCCCCTCTTATAATATTAGAGGCCGTGAAATTGAGTCTTCCCTCTTATAATACAGGCTGAGAAATTGGGTATCCCCTCTTAGAATATTACAGGCCGCAAAATTGAGTTTCCCCTCTTATAATGCAGGCCATGAAATTGAGTATCCCCTTTTAAATTATTACAGTTTGTGAAATTGACTACCCCCTCTTATAACATAACAGTCTGTGAAATTGAATATCTACTCTTATAATATTACAGTCCGTGAAATTGAGTATCCTCTCTTATAATATTACAGGCCATGAAATTGAGTATCCCCTTTTCTAGTATAACAGGCCGTGAAATTCATTATCAACTCTTACTTAAAGGCTATGAAATTGAGAATTACCTTTTATAATATTACAGGCCATGAAATTGAGTATCCCCTTTTCTAGTATAACAGGCCGTGAAATTCATTATCAACTCTTATTTAAAGGCTATGAAATTGAGAATGACCTTTTATAATATTGCAGGCCATGAAATGGAGTATCCCCTTTTATAATTTTACAGGCCATGAAATTGAGTATGCCCTCTTATAATACAGGCAGTGAAATTGATTACCCCCTCTTATAATATAACAGTCAGTGAAATTGAGTATCCACTCTTATAATATTACAGGCCATGAAATTGAGTACCCACTCATATAATATAGGCTGTGAAATTGAGCATTCCTCCTATAATATTATAGGGCGTGCAACTGAGAATCCCCTCTTATAATATTACAGGCCCTGAAATTTAGTATCCTCTAGTATAATATTACAGGCCGTGAAATTGAATATCACCTCTTATAATATTACAGGCTTTGAAATTGAGAATCCTCTCTTATAATATTACAGGCCGTGAAATTGAGTATCAATTCTTTTAATATTACAGGCCGTGAAATTGACTATCTCCTCTTATAATATTACAGGCTGTGAAATTGAGAGTCCCCTCTTATAATATTACAGGCCGTGAAATTGAGTATCACCTCTTATATTATTACAGGCCAAGAAATTGAGTATACCCTCTTATAATGCAGGCCGTGAAATTGAGTATCCCCTCTTATAATATTACAGGCCGTGAAATTGAGTATCACCTCTTATATTATTACAGGCCATGAAATTGAGTATCCCCTCTTATAATGCAGGCCGTGAAATTGAGTATCCCCTCTTATAATATTACAGGCTGTGAAATTGGGTATCCCATCGTATAATATTGCAGGCCAGGAAATTGAGTATCCCCTCTTATAATATAGGCCATGAAATTGAGTATCCCCTTTTAAAATATTACAGGCCGTGAAATAGAGTATCCCCTTTTATAATTTTACAGGCCATGAAATTGAGTATCCCCTCTTATAATACAGTTCGTGAAATGAACTACTCCCTCTTATAACATAACAGTCTGTGAAATTCATTTATACACTCTTATAATATTAAAGCCCGTGAAATTGAGTATCCCCTCTTATAACAACACAGGCTGTTAAATTGGGTATCACCTCTTATAATATTACAGACTGTGAAATTGAATATCCCCTCTTATAATACAGGCTGTGAAATTGATTACCCCCTCTTATAATATAACAGTCTGTGAAATAGAGAATCCCCTCTTATAATATAGGCCGTGAAATTGAGTATCCCCTCTTATAATATTAGAGGCCGTGAAATTGAGTCTCCCCTCTTATAATACAGGCTGAGAAATTGGGTATCCCCTCTTAGAATATTACAGGCCGCAAAATTGAGTTTCCCCTCTTATAATGCAGGCCATGAAATTGAGTATCCCCTTTTAAATTATTACAGTTTGTGAAATTGACTACCCCCTCTTATAACAGTCTGTGAAATTGAATATCTACTATTATAATATTACAGTCCGTGAAATTGAGTATCCCCTTTTCTAGTATAACAGGCCGTGAAATTCATTATCAACTCTTATTTAAAGGCTATGAAATTGAGAATGACCTTTTTTAATATTGCAGGCCGTGAAATTGAGTATCCCCTTTTATAATTTTACAGGCCATGAAATTGAGTATGCCCTCTTATAATACAGGCAGTGAAATTGAGTATCCACTCTTATAATATTACAGGCCGTGAAATTGAGTACCCACTCATATAATATAGGCTGTGAAATTGAGCATCCCTCCTATAATATTATAGGGCGTGCAACTGAGAATCCCCTCTTATAATATTACAGGCCGTGAAATTTAGTATCCTCTAGTATAATATTACAGGCCGTGAAATTGAATATCGCCTCTTATAATATTACAGGCTTTGAAATTGAGAATCCCCTCTTATAATATTACAGGCCGTGAAATTGAGTATCAATTCTTTTAATATTACAGGCCGTGAAATTGATTATCCCCTCTTATAATATTACAGGCTGTGAAATTGAGTATCACCTCTTATATTATTACAGGCCGTGAAATTGAGTATCAATTCTTTTAATATTACAGGCCGTGAAATTGATTATCCCCTCTTATAATATTACAGGCCGTGAAATTGAGTATCACCTCTTATATTATTACAGGCCAAGAAATTGAGTATACCCTCTTATAATGCAGGCCGTGAAATTGAGTATCCCCTCTTATAATATTACAGTCGGTGGGATTTCGTATCCCCTTTTCTAGTATTACAGGCCATGAAATTCAGTACCAACTCTTATAATATTACAGGCTGTGAAATTGGGCATCCCATCGTATAATATTGCAGGCCAGGAAATTGAGTATCCCCTCTTATAATACAGGCCATGAAATTGAGTATCCCCTTTTAAAATATTACAGGCCGTGAAATTTAGTATCCCATTTTATAATTTTACAGGCCATGAAAATGAGTATCCCATCTTAATATACAGTTTGTGAAATTAACTACCCCCTCTTATAACATAACAGTCTGTGAAATTCATTTATACACTCTTATAATATTAAAGCCCGTGAAATTGAGTATCCCCTCTTATAACAACACAGGCTGTTAAATTGGGTATCACCCCTTATAATATTACAGACTGTGAAATTGAATATCCCCTCTTATAATACAGGCTGTGAAATTGATTACCCCCTCTTATAATATAACAGTCTGTGAAATAGAGTATCCCCTCTTATAATATAGGCCGTGAAATTGAGTATCCCCTCTTATAATATGATAGGCCATGCAAATGAGTATCCCCTCTTATAATATTACAGGCCGTGAAATTGAGTATCCTATCTTATATTATTACAGGCCGTGAAATTGAATATCACCTCTTATAATATTACAGGCTCTGAAATTGTGAATCCCCTCTTATAATATTACAGGCCGTGAAATTGAGTATCCCCTCTTATAATATTACAGGCTGTGAAATTGAATATCCCCTCTTATATTATTACAGTCCATTAAATTAAGTATCCCCTCTTATAATACAGGCCGTGAAATTGGGTATCCCCTTTTATAATATTACAGTCGGTGAAATTGAGTATCCCCTTTTTTAGTATTACAGGCCATGAAATTCACTATCAACTCTTAAATTATTACAGTCTGTGAAATTGAGTATCCTCTATTATAATATTGCAGGACATGAAATTGAGCATACCTTCTTATAATACAGGCCGTAAAATTGAGTAGCCCTCTTATAATATTACAGGCCATGAAATTGAGTATCACCTCTTTTAATGTAGGCTTTGAAATTCAGTATCCCCTCTCATAACACAGGCCATGAAATTGAGTATCCCCTCTTATAATATTACAGGCTGTGAAATGGGGTATCCCCTCTTATAATATTACATGTCGTGAAATTGAGTATCCCCCTTATAATATTACAGTTGGTGAAATTGATTATCCCCTCTTCTAGTATTGCAGGCCGTGAAATTCAGTATCTACTCTTATAATATTACAGTCTGTGAAATTGAGTACCCCCTCTTATAATATTACAGGCCGCCAAATTGAGTATCCCCTCTTATAATACAGGCCATGAAATTGAGTATCCCCTTTTAAAATTTTACAGGCCATGAAATTGAATATCCTTTTTTATAATTTTAGAGACCGTGAAATTTAGTATCCCCACTTATAATATTACAAACCGTGAAATTGAGTATCACCTATTATAATATTATATGCTTTGAAATTGAGTATCACCTCTTATAATATTGCAGGCCGGGAATTTGAGTATCCACCTTTATGATACAGGCCGTACAATTGAGTATCCCTTCTTATAATATTACAGGCCGTGAAATTGAGTATCCCCTCTTATAATATTACAGGCCGTGAAATTGAGAGTCCCTTCTTATAATATTAAAGGCCGTGAAATTGAGTATCACCTCTTATATTATTACAGGCCATGAAATTGAGTATCCCCTCTTATAATGCAGGCAGGGAAAATTGAGTATCCCCTCTGATAATATTACAGGCCGTGATATTCAGTTTCCCCTTTTATAATATTAGAGTCGGTGAGATTGAGTATCCCCTTTTCTAGCATTACAGGCCGTGAAATTCAGTATCAACTCTTATATTATTACAGGCTTTCAAATTGAGTATACCCTCTTATAATATTGCAGGCCGGGAATTTGAGTATCCACCCTTATAATACAGGCCGTAAAATTGAGTATCCCTTCTTATAATATTACAGGCCGTGAAATTGAGTATCCCTTCTTATAATATTACAGTCCGTGAAATTGAGTATCTCCTCTTCTAGTATTACAGGCCGTGAAATTGGGTATCCCCTCTTATAATATTGCATGCCGTGAAATTGAGTATCCCCTTTTATAATACAGGTCATGTTATAGAGTATCCTCTTTTATAATATTACAGGCCGTGAAATTGAGTATCATCTCTTATAATATTACAAGACGTGAAATTGAGTATCCCTCTTATAATATTATAGGCTGTCAAATTGAGTATCATTTCTTATAATATTACAAGTCATGAAATTGAGTATCACCTCTTATAATATTACAGGTCGTGAAATTGGGTGTCCCCTCTTATAAAATTACATGTCGTGAAACTGATTATCATCTCTTATAATATTACAGGTCGTGAAATTGGATATCCCCTCTTATTATATTACAGGCCTTAACATTGAGTATCCGCTCTTATGAAATTACAGGCCGTGAAATTGGGTATCCCCACTTATACTATTACAGGCTGTGAAATTGAATATCACCTCTTATAATATTACAGGCCGTGAAATCGAGTATCATCCCTTATAATATTACTGGTCGTGAAATTGAGTATCCCCTCTTATAATATTACATGCCGTGGAATTGAGTATCACCTCGTATAATATTACAGGCCGTGGAAATGCGTATCACCTGTTATTATAAAGGCCGTGAAATTGAGCATCCCCTCTTATAATGTTACAGGCCGTGAAATTGAGTATCACCTCTTATAATATTACAGGCCGTGAAATTGAGTATGCCCTCTTACAATACAGGCCGTGAAATTGAGTATCCCCGCTTATAATATTGAAGGCCGTGAAATTGAGTATCACCTCTTATAATAATAACTGCCACGAAATTGAGTGTCCCCTCTTATAATATTACAGGCCGTGAAATTGAGTATCACCTCTTATAATACAGTCAATGAAATTGAATATCCCCTCTTATAATATTACAGGCCGTGACATTGAGTATCACCTCTCATAACACAGGCCGTGAAATTGAGTATCCCCTCTTATAATATTGCAGTCCGTGAAATTGAGTATCCTCTCTTATAATATTACAGGCCGTGAAATTGAGTATCCCCTCTTATAATATTACAGGCCGTGAAATTGAGTATCCCCTCTTATAATATTACGGACCGTGAAATTGAGTAACACCTCTTATAATATAACAGGCCGTGAAATTGAGGATCCTCTCTTATACTATAACCGGCCGTAAAATTAAGTATCATCTCTTATAATATTACAGGCCATGAAATCTGGTATCACTTCTTATAATACCAGCTGTGAAATTGAGTATCACCTCTTATAATATTACAGGGCGTGAAATTGAGTATCCCCTCTTATAATACAGGACATAAAATTGAGTATCCCTCTTAGAATATTACAGTCCCTGAAATTAAGTATTCCCTCTTATAACACAGGCCATGAAATTGAGTATCCCCTCTTATAATATTACAGTCCATGAAATTGATTATCCTCTTTTATAATATTACAGGCCGTGAAATGGAGTATCACCTCTTATAATATTATAGGCCGTGAAATTGAGTATCACCTCTTATAATATTACAGGCCGTGAAATTGAGTATCATCTCTTATAATATTAGAGGCCATGAAATTGAGTATCCCCTCTTATAATAAAACAGTCTGTGAAATTGAGTATTCCCTTTTCTAATATTACACGACGTTAAATTCAGTATCCCCTTTTTTAATATTACAGGCCATGAAATTGAGCATCCCCTCTTATAATATTACAGGCCATGAAATTGAGTATCCCCTCTTATAATATTACAGGCCATGAAATTGATTATCCCCTTTTATAATATTACAGGCCGTGAAACGGAGTATCACCTCTTATAATATTATAGGCTGTGAAATTGAGTATCACCTCTTATAATATTACAGGCCGTGAAATTGAGAATCATCTCTTACAATATTAGAGGCCATGAAATTGAGTATCCCTCTTATAATATAAGAGGCCGTGAAATGGATTATCACTTCTTATAATATTACAGGCCCTGAAATTGAGTACCCCCTCTTATAATATTATAGGCTGTGCAACTGAGTATCCCCTCTTATAATATTACAGGCCGTGAAATTCAGTATCCCCTCTTATAATATTACAGGCCATGAAATTGAGTATCCCCTCTCATAACACAGTCCGTGAAATTGAGTATCCCCTCGTATAATATTACAGGCTGTGAAATTGAGTATCCCCTCTTATAATATTGCAGGCCATGAAATTGAGTATCAATTCTTATATTACAGGCCGTGAAATTGAGTATCCCCTCTTATAATATTACCGGCCGTGAAATTTAGTATCACCTCTTATAATAATAATGGCCGTGAAAATTGAGTATCCCCTCTTATATTACAGGCCGTGAAATTGAGTATCCCCTCTTATAACATGACAGGCCCTGAAATTTTGTATAACCTCTTATAATATTACAGGCCGTGAAATTGAGTATCACCTCTTATAATATTACAGGCCGTGAAATTGAGTATCACCTTTTCTAGTATTGCAGACCGTGAAATTCAGTATCAACTCTTATAATATTAATGGCTTTGAAATTGATTATCCTCTCTTATAATATTACAGGCTGTGAAATTGAGTATCAATTCTTACAATATTACAGGCCATGAAATTGAGTATCCCCTCTTATAATATTACAGGCCATGAAATTGAGAATTCCTTCTTATAATACAGGCCGTGAACTTGAGTATCCTCTCTTATATTATAGGCCGTGAAATTGAGTATCCCCTCTTATAATATTACAGGCCATTTAATTGAGTATCACCTCTCATAACACAGGCCGTGAAATTGAGTATCCCCTCTTATAATATTACAGGCTGTGAAATTGAGTATCCCCTCTTATAATTTTACAAGCTGTGAAATTGAGTATCCCCTCTTATAATATTACAGGCCATGAAATTGAGAAGCAATTCTTATAATATTACAGGCCGTGAAATTGAGTATCCCCTCTTATATTATTACAGGCCATGAAATAGAGTATCCCCTCTTATAATACAGGCCGTGAAATTGAGTATCCCCTCTTATTATATTACAGGCCGTGAAATTGAGTATCCCCTCTTATAATATAGGCCGTGAAATTGAGTAACCCCTCTTATAATATTATAGGCCGTGCAACTGAATATCCCCTGTTATAATATTACAGGCTGTGAAATTGAGTATCCCCTCTTATAATATTACAGGCCGTGTAATTGAGTATCTCCTCTCATAACACAGGGCGTGAAATTGAGTATCCCCTCTTATAATATTACAGGCCGTGAAATTGAGTATCCCCTCTTATAATATTACAGGCCGTGAAATTGAGTATCCCCTCTTATAATATTACAGGCCGTGAAATTGAGTATCTACTCTTATATTATAGCAGGCCATGAAATTGAGTATCCCCTCTCATAATACAGGCAGTAAAATTGAGAATCCCGTTTTATAATATTACAGTCCATGAAATTGAGTATCCCCTCTTATAATATTACATGCCATGAAATTGAGTATCACCTATTTTACTGCAGGCCTTGAAATTGAGTATCCCCTCTCATAACACAGGCCGTGAAATTGAGTATCCCGTTTTATAATATTACCTTCCATGAAATTGAGTATCCCCTCGTATAATATTACAGTCCGTGAAATTGAGTATCCCCTCTTCTAGTATTGCAGGCCATGAAATTCAGTATCACCTCTTATAATATTACAGGCTGTAAAATTGAGTATCCCCTCTTATAATATTGCAGGCCGTGAAATTGAGAATCCAGTTTTATAATTTTACAGGTCGTGAAATTGAGTATCCACACTTATAATATTACAGGCCGTGAAATTGAGTATCACCTTTTATAATATTAAAGGCCTTGAAATTGAGAATTCCCTCTTATAATATTGAAGGCCAGGAATTTGAGTATCCACCCTTATAATACCGGCCATGAAATGGAGTATCCCCTCTTATAATACAGGCTGTGAAATTGAGTAACCCCTCTTATAATATTACAAGCTTTGAAATTGAGTATCTGCTCTTATAATATTAGAGGCCGTGAAATTGAGTATCCCCTCTTATAATATTATAGGCCGTGCAACTCAATATCCCCTCTTGTAATATTACAGGCCGTGAAATTGAGTATCACCTCTTTTAATGCAGGCTTTGAAATTGAGTATCCCCTCTCATAACACAGTTTGTGAAATTGACTACCCCCTCTTATAACATAAAAGTCTGTGAAATTGAGTATCCACTCTTATAATATTACAGTCTGGGAAATTGAGTATCCCCTTTTCTAGTATTACAGGCCGTGAAATTCAGTATCCCCTCTTATAATATTGCAGGCCGTGAAATTGAGTATCCCTTCTTATACAGGCCGTGAAATTGAGTGTCCCCTCATATAATATTACAGGCCGTGAAATTGATTATCCCCTCTTCTAGTATTGAAGGCCATGAAATTCAGTATCAACTCTTGTAATATTACAGGCTGTGAAATTGAGTATCCCCTCTTATAATATTGCAGGCCGCGAAATTGAGTATCCCCTCTTATAATACAGGCCATGAAATTGAGTATCCCCTTTTATAATTTTACAGGCCATGAAATTGCCCACTTATAATATTACAATCTGTGAAATTGAGTATTCCCTCATGTAATACAGGCTCTAAAATTGAGCACCCCTCTGATAACATTACCGGCAAAGAAATAGAGTATTACCTCATAATACAGTCTGTGAAATTGAGTATCCCCTCTTATAACATTACAGGCCGTTTAATTGAGTATCACCTCTCATAACACAGGCCGTGAAATTGAGTATCCCCTCTTATAATATTACAGGCCGTGAAATTGAATATCTCCTCTTATAATATTACAGGCCATGAAGTTCAGAAGCAATTCTTATAATATTATCGGCCGTGAAATTGAGTATCCCCTCTCATATTATTACAGGCCTTGAAATTGAGTATCCCCTCTTATAATACAGGCCGTGAAATTGAGTATCCCCTCTTTTAATATTATAGGCCGTGCAACTGAATATCCCCTCTTATAATATTACAGGCCGTGCAATTGAGTATCACCTCTCATAACATAGGCCGTGAAATTGAGTATCCCCTCTTATAATATTACAGGCCGTGAAATTGAGTATCCCCTCTTATAATATTACAGGCCATGAAATTGAGTATCCCCTCTTGTAATACAGGCCGTGAAAATGAGTATCCCCTCTTATAATATTACAGTTGGTGAAATTGAGTATGCCCTTTTCTAATATTACAGTATAAACTCTTATAATATTACAGGCTGTGAAATTTAGTATCACCTCTTATATTATAGTAGGTCATGAGTATCCCCTCTCATAATACAGGCATTAAAATTGAGTATCCCGTTTTATAATGTTACAGGCCATGAAATTGAGTATCCCCTCTTATAATATTACATGCCGTGAAATTGAATATCACCTCTTTTAATGCAGGCCTTGAAATTGAGTTTCCCCTCTCATAACACAGGCCGTTAAAATTGAGTATCCCATTTTATAATATTACCGTCCAAGAAATTGAGTATTTTACAGGCCGTGAAATTGAGTATCCGCACTTATAATATTACAGGCCATGAAATTAAGAAGCAATTCTTATAATATTACAGGCCGTGAAATTGAGTATCCCCTCTTATAATATTACAGGCCGTGAAATGGAATATCTCCTCTTATAATATTACAGGCCATGAAATTCAGAAGCAATTCTTATAATATTACAGGCCGTGAAATTGAGTATCCCCTCTTATATTATTACAGGCCATGAAATTGAGTATCCCCTCTTATAATACAGGCCGTGAAATTGAGTTTCCCCTCTCATAACACAGGCCGTGAAAATGAGTATCCCGTTTTATAATATTACCGTCCAAGAAATTGAGTATCCCCTCTTATAATATTACAGGCCATGACATTGAGTATCCCCTCGTATAATATTACAGCCCATGAAATTGAGTATCCTCTCTTGTAATACAGGCTGTGAAATTGAGAGGCCCATCTTATAATATTACAGGCCGTGAAATTGAGTATCACCTCTTATATTATTACAGGCCAGGAAATTGAGCATCCCCTCTTATAATGCAGGCCGTGAAATTGAGTATCCCCTCTTATAATATTAGAGTCGGTGAGATTGAGTATCCCCTTTTCTAGCATTACAGGCCATGAAATTGAGTATCAACTCTTATAATATTACAGGCTCTGAAATTGGGTATCCCCTCTTATAATATTGCAGGCCGGGAAATTGAGTATCCACCCTTATATACAGGCCGTAAAACTGAGCATCCTTCTTATAACATTACCGGCCATGAAATAGAGTATTACCTCTTATAATACAGTCCGTGAAATTGTGTATCCCCTCTTATAATATTACAGGCCGTGCAATTGAGTATCACCTCTCCTAACTCAGGCCGTGAAATTGAATATCCCCTCTTATAATATTAGAGGCTGTGATGTTGAGTATCCCATCTTGTAATATTACAGGCTGTGAAATTGAGAAGCAATTCTTATATTATTACAGTCCGTGAAATTGAGTATCCCCTCTTATAATATTACAGGCCATGAAATTTAGTATTCCCCTCTTATATTTTTACAGGCCATGAAATTGAGTATCCCCTCTTATAATACAGGCCATGAAATTGAGTATCCCCTCTTATAATATTACAGACCGTGAAACTGAGTATCCCCTCTTATAATATTACAGACCGTGAAATTGAGTATCCCCTCTTATAGTATAGGCCGTGAAATGGAGTATCCCCTCTTATAATATTATAGGCTGTTCAACTGAATATCCCCTCTTATAATATTACAGGCCGTGTAATTGAGTATCACCTCTCCTAACACAGGCCGTGAAATTGAATATCCCCTCTTAAAATATTACAGGCTGTGAAATTGAGTATCCCCTCTTATAATATTGCAGAACGGGAAATTGAGTATCCACCCTTATATACAGGACGTAAAACTGAGCATCCCTCTTATAACATTACCGGCCATGAAATAGAGTATTACCTCTTATAATACAGTCCGTCAAATTGTGTATCCCCTCTTATAATATTACAGGCCGTGTAATTGAGTATCACCTCTCCTAACACAGGCTGTGAAATTGAATATCCCATCTTATATTATTACAGTCCGTGAAATTGAGAAGCAATTCTTATATTATTACAGTCCGTGAAATTGAGTATCCCCTCTTATAATATTACAGGCCATGAAATTGAGTATCCCCTCTTATATTATTACAGGCCATGAAATTGAGTATCCCCTCTTAATAATAATACAGGCCGTGAAATTGAGTATCCCCTCTTATAATATTACAGGCTGTGAAATTGAGTATTCCCTCTTATAATATAGGCCGTGAAATGGAGTATCCCCTCTTATAATATTACAGGCCCTGAAATTGAGTATCCTCTCTTACCATATTACAGACCGTGAAATTGAATGTCACATCTTATAATATTACAGGCATGTTTATTATTGACCCCCTCTCTCATAATATTACAGGCTGTGAAATTGAGTATTCCCTCTTATAATATTGCTGGCCATGTAATTGAGTATCACCTCTTATAATATTACAGGCCATGAAATTGAGTATCCCTGTAAGGGGAAGGGAACCTATTACCCTTAGTTACTCCATTTTGTTTGTGTAAATGTTGCTTTTTATGCTGACAAGGCTTTTGTTTCTGCACACGTCACATTCTGTACAATCTTGCAGAATGTGCCATCTGTGTAATTACATTCTAATCGTTATCCTTTTTGTTGTGTGAAAGAACAAAATGTGCAGCCTTGAAGGAAGGAGGTAATGTACAGATAAGTAACTGCCAACAAGACAGTTGTCTTATCTCACCTCTTGTAAATTGAGTATCCCCTCTTATAATGCAGGCCGTGAAATTGAGTATCCCCTCTTATAATATTACAGGCCGTGAAATTGAGTATCCCCTCTTATAATATTAGAGTCGGTGAGATTGAGTATCCCCTTTTCTAGCATTGCAGGCCATGAAATGAGTATCAACTCTTATAATATTACAGGCTTTGCAATTGGGTATCCCCTCTTATAATATTGCAGGCTGGGAAATTGAGTATCCACCCTTATATACAGGCCATAAGTATCACCTCTCCTAACTCAGGCCGTGAAATTGAACATCCCCTCTTATAATATTACAGGCTGTGATATTGAGTATCCCATCTTATAATATTACAGGCTGTGAAATTGAGAAGCAATTCTTATAATATTACAGATCGTGAAATTGAGTATCCCCTCTTATAATATTACAGATCGTGAAATTGAGTATCCCCTCTTATAATATAGGCCGTGAAATGGAGTATCCCCTCTTATAATATTATAGGCCATTCAACTGAATATCCCCTGTTATAATATTACAGGCCGTGTAATTGAGTATCACCTCTCCTAACACAGGCTGTGAAATTGAATATCCCCTCTCATAATATTACAGGCTGTGATATTGAGTATCCCATCTTATAATATTACAGGCTGTGAAATTGAGAAGCAATTCTTATATTATTACAGTCCGTGAAATTGAGTATCCCCTCTTATAATATTACAGGCCATGAAATTGAGTATTCCCCTCTTATGTTATTACAGGTCATGAAATTGAGTATCCCCTCTTATAATACAATCCGTGAAATTGAGTATCCCCCTCTTATAATATTACAGGCCGTGAAATGGGGTATCCCCTCTTATAATATTATAGGCCATTCAACTGAATATCCCCTGTTATAATATTACAGGCCGTGTAACTGAGTATCACCTCTCCTAACACAGGCTGTGAAATTGAATATCCCCTCTTATAATATTACAGGCTGTGATATTGAGTATCCCATCTTATAATATTACAGGCTGTGAAATTGAGAAGCAATTCTTATATTATTACAGTCGGTGTAATTGAGTATCCCCTCTTATAATATTACAGGCCATGAAATTGAGTACCCCCTCTTATATTATTACAGGCCATGAAATTAAGTATCCCCTCTTATAATACAGGCTGTGAAATTGAGTATCCCCTCTTATAATATTACAGGCTTTGAAATTGAGTATCCCCTCTTATAATATAGGCCGTGAAATGGAGTATCCCATCTTATAATATTATAGGCCGTTCAACTGAATATCCCCTCTTATAATATTACAGGCTGTGAAATTGAGTATCCCCTCTTATAATATTACAGGCCGTGTAATTGAATATCACCTCTTTTAATGCAGGCCTTGAAATTGAGTTTCCCCTTTCATAACACAGGCCGTGAAAATGAGTATCCCGTTTTATAATATTATCGTCCAAGAAATTGAGTATCCCCTCTTATAATATTACAGGCCATGACATTGAGTATCCCCTTGTATAATATTACAGCCCATGAAATTGAGTATCCTCTCTTGTAATACAGGCTGTGAAATTGAGAGTCCCTTCTTATAATATTACAGGCCGTGAAATTGAGTATCACCTCTTATATTATTACAGGCCATGAAATTGAGTATCCCCTCTTATAATGCAGGCCGTGAAATTGAGTATCCCCTCTTATAATATTACAGGCCGTGAAATTGAGTATCCCCTCTTATAATATTAGAGTCGGTGAGATTGAGTATCCCCTTTTCTAGCATTACAGGCCATGAAATTGAGTATCAACTCTTATAATGCAGGCCGTGAAATTGAGTATCCCCTCTTATGTTATTACAGGCCATGAAATTGAGTATCCCCTCTTATAATACAATCCGTGAAATTGAGTATGCCCCTCTTATAATATTACAGGCCGTGAAATGGAGTATCCCTTCTTATAATATTATAGGCCATTCAACTGAATATCCCCTGTTATAATATTACAGGCCGTGTAATTGAGTATCACCTCTCCTAACACAGGCTGTGAAATTGAATATCCCATCTTATAATATTACAGGCTGTGAAATTGAGAAGCAATTCTTATATTATTACAGTCCGTGAAATTGAGTATCCCCTCTTATAATATTACAGGCCATGAAATTGAGTATCCCCTCTTATGTTATTACAGGCCATGAAATTGAGTATCCCCTCTTATAATACAATCCGTGGAATTGAGTATCCCCCTCTTATAATATTACAGGCTGTGAAATTGAGTATCCCCTCTTATAATATTGCAGGCCGGGAAATTGAGTATCCACTCTTATATACAGGCTGTAAAACTGAGCATCCCTCTTATAACATTAGCGGCCATGAAATAGAGTATTAACTCTTATAATACAGTCCGTGAAATTGTGTATCGCTTCTTATAATATTACAGGCCGTGTAATTGAGTATCACCTCTCCTAACACAGGCCGTGAAATTGAATATCCCCTCTTATAATATTACAGGCTGTGATATTGAGTATCCCATCTTATAATATTACAGGCTGTGAAATTGAGAAGCAATTCTTATATTATTACAGTCCGTGTAATTGAGTATCCCCTCTTATAATATTACAGGCCATGAAATTAAGTATCCCCTCTTATAATACAGGCTGTGAAATTGAGTATCCCCTCTTATAATATTACAGGGTTTGAAATTGAGTATCCCCTCTTATAATATAGGCCGTGAAATAGAGTATCCCATCTTATAATATTATAGGCCGTTCAACTGATTATCCCCTCTTATAATATTACAGGCTGTGAAATTGAGTATCCCCTCTTATAATATTACAGGCCGTGTAATTGAATATCACCTCTTTTAATGCAGGCCTTGAAATTGAGTTTCCCCTCTCACAACACAGGCCGTGAAAATGAGTATCCCATTTTATAATATTACCGTCCAAGAAATTGAGCATCCCCTCTTATAATATTACAGGCCATGACATTGAGTATCCCCTTGTATAATATTACAGCCCATGAAATTGAGTATCCTCTCTTGTAATACAGGCCGTGAAATTGAGTATCACCTCTTATATTATTACAGGCCATGAAATTGAGTATCCCCTCTTATAATGCAGGCCGTGAAATTGAGTATCCCCTCTTATAATATTACAGGCCGTGAAATTGAGTATCCCCTCTTATAATATTAGAGTCGGTGAGATTGAGTATCCCCTTTTCTAGCATTACGGGCCATGAAATTGAGTATCAACTCTTATACTATTACAGGCTTTGAAATTGGGTATCCCCTCTTATAATATTGCAGGCCAGGAAATGGAGTATCCACCCTTATATACAGGCCATAAAACTGAGCATCCTTCTTATAACATTACCGGCCATGAAATAGAGTATTACCTCTTATAATACAGTCCGTGAAATTGTGTATCCCCTCTTATAATATTACAGTCCGTGTAATTGAGTATCACCTCTCCTAACACAGGCCGTGAAATTGAAAATCCCCTCTTATAATATTACAGGCTGTGATATTGAGTATCCCATCTTATAATATTACAGGCTGTGAAATTGAGAAGCAATTCTTATATTATTACAGTCCGTGAAATGGAGTATCCCCTCTTATAATATTACAGGCCATGAAATTGAGTATCCCCTCTTATATTATTACAGGCCATGAAATTGAGTATCCCCTCTTATAATACAGGCCGTGAAATTGAGTATCCCCTCTTATAATATTACAGGCTGTGAAATTGAGTATCCCCTCTTATAATATTACAGACCGTGAAATCGAGTATTCCCTCTTATAGTATAAGCCGTGAAATGGAGTATCCCCTCTTATAATATTATAGGCCGTTCAACTGAATATCCCCTCTTATAATATTACAGGCCGTGAAATTGAGTATCCTCTCTTACAATATTACAGACCGTGAAATTGAATGTCACATCTTATAATATTACAGGCATGTTTATTATTGAGCCCCCTCTCTTATAATATTACAGGCCGCGAAATTGAGTATCCCTGTAAGGGGAAGGGAACCTATTACCCTTAGTTACTCCATTTTGTTTGTGTAAATGTTGCTTTTTATGCTGACAAGGCTTTTGTTTCTGCACACGTCACATTCTGTACAATCTTGCAGAATGTGCCATCTGTGTAATTACATTCTAACCGTTATCCTTTTTGTTGTGTGAAAGAACAAAATGTGCAGCCTTGAAGGAAGGAGGTAATGTACAGATAAGTAACTGCCAACAAGACAGTTGTCTTATCTCTACATGAGAAAGTGTATGAGAAATGTATTGTTCTTCCCGTTTGGTATGAAATGTATAAAACCACCCATTTTTATACCAGTAAACCAGAGATTGATTTCACCATCCGTGTGCACGTGTCTATATCTTTGGGGGTGAATTCTCTCTCTCCCGGACGTGCGAGCTTAAGACAGACTGACGGAGAAATGATAGCCGGGGTAATCTTAGCAGTTCCTAACAAGTGGAGGTCTGAGATCGGAGAGTCATCCCTTCTTGACCCCGGGTAAGGTATACACAATTTTTCTTATCTATCTGGGTGTTCTCGGGCTCTGACTTAGTTCCGATCTCTTAACTATGGCGCACTCCGGGAAGTGGCCATAATAAGTCTCCGGGAGACTTAATTTTGTGGAACTGCAGCGTGCTCCGGGAGCAGCCATTATATGAAATTATGGCGCATTCCGGGAAGTGGCCTATTTCATGGGAAAGAGTCTCCGGGAGACTCAGAAAAGTACTGTGTTAGACATATTGTACTTTGATAATTGTCAGTCTGTCTTGGGTGATTCTGCTACTTTGCTTTTCTCTATTGTCGCGTAGAAGTATAAGATAATTTGTTTGTGTGGTATAAAGTCCAGGTGGTAAGACTGGACAAACGCCACTGATTTCAATGTGAATAAGGATTATATACCTGTACACTGAACTGTGACATACTGTAGACTGTCCTATCCTTTATTGAGAGTGGCAAGTGGTCACGTGCCATTCAAACTCGCTCCGTACTGTCAGTTTGACTGAAGTACCCGGTGACCAGCTCACGTTTATGGAAGGCGCACCCTAAGGCAACTTAGTGTGGCAGTCGACCACTGTGAGCGTTCTCTAGAACAATAGGGTTAACTGTCTACATTACAACTGACATGTCATGTCCCGACTGTAAGACTGGAATTTTGTTAGGCATTAATGAAAATGGTTGGGGACTAGTAAAAACAGTGCCAAGAGGTTATAGAGCTGAGATCCTTGGTCTCAAGCCACTGTTAGAGGACATTCCTGACATTTTAGTAAGGAGACCTAACGTACACTACCCTACCCCGTAGCGGCCAAATAAGATAGTAGTATAACGGGAATTGAAGAAGTAGCAAGAACGGAGGGACACCAACCTATAAGGTGCCCGCTCCAACCCATACAGCCAGAGGGACTTGAGGAAGCCGAGAAACATAGGATTAGGAGTCTGGGGTGGTCATTAGGAACCCCAGAAGCTGAATGAATAATATCACGCAGACTACTGGGCTGCTGATTCAACATATTGGTCCCGATAGAAGGACACATGTAATTAGAGTGTTACACCTGGTCAACTACTAGAGAAAACCCTCAAGAAAATGTAATGAGCTGAAGTTGTTCTAATATGTTTTTTTTCCTAGAATAGGCGAGATATGCAAGATGTCTTAGTCTGTGTATGTGAAATTAATTACTGCCCAGTTAGCCCATGGGTGGACAATCTGGAAGTATGCTGAGTTTTTCTGTGTTGTTACATAGGCTGTTGTTATCTATTAAGAGGTTCAATGCATTCCATTCTATAGTGAAAGTGAGATGATAAATGGGTAATGATAAGTGTTTATGTAAGTTAAACATTGGAAAAGAAAGTTTTTTTGAAGTTATGAAAGAATACATTGTAAGTAAGCTGATGTGAGAAAAATAGAAGTTTTTTTTTTCTCTTTGTCAGAAAGTTTTTTGGGAAAGTTTAATTGTAAGAAAGTAATAGGATGTGTCATATACAGATGAGAAATGTAAGTGTAAGAAATGTAAGTGATTCAGAGAGGTAATTGTGTATTGAGAGGCATGCTGGACCTTCTAGTACCTCTATCCTGCGTGCTCTTTGAGGTTGTGACCCCTCCTAAGGAATGTATGTGTTCGCTTTGAAACCCCCCCTTCTTTGATTTCATAGAAAATAAACTACAATAAAAATTGTATGATGATGATTTTTGTGAAGCATAGGGACATTTTTACTTTTGTGTAGAAGTAAAATCTTAGTTGAAAGAATCAGTTTTGCTATGTGATTCTAGCATTATTTGGAACAAAGCAAAGATGTCAGATTACTACCAAATTCCTAAACGGTAGCAATGATTTTTTTTATAATTATTTAAATGTTTAGTTCTCCAGTCCAGCCTATTGGGCGTGGAAAGGGAAAAAGCTCCACCCACTGAACAAAAACCATTTGCACCTTTTGGTGAAGGTAATTTTGTACAAGATAGTTGACCAGGCTAGAACACATTTACTTAACAGTATGTAATGGGACAATATTGAATGATCATAGGAGATACAGTCAGGTCCATAAATATTGGGACATCGACACAATTCTAATCTTTTTGGCTCTATACACCACCACAGTGAATTTGAAATGAAACTACCAAGATGTGCTTTAACTGCAGACTTTCAGCTTTAATTTGAGGGTATTTACATTCAAATCAGGTGGACAGTGTAGGAATTACAACAGTTTGTATATGCGCCTCCCACTTTTTAAGGGGCCAAAAGTAATGGGACAATTGGCTGCTCAGCTGTTCCATGGCCAGGTGTGTGTTATTCCCTCATTATCCCATATACAAGGAGCAGATAAAAGGTCCAGAGTTAATTTCAAGTGTGCTATTTGCATTTGGAATCTGTTGCTGTCAACTCTCAATATGAGATCCAAAGAGCTGTCACTATCAGTGAAGCAAGCCATCATTAGGCTGAAAAAACAAAACAATCCCATCAGAGAGATATCAAAAACATTAGGTGTGGCCAAATAAACTGTTTGGAACATCCTTAGAAAGAAAGAAGGCACCGGTGATCTCAGCAACACCAAAAGACCTGGAAGACCATGGAAAACAACTGTGGTGGATGACCAAAGAATTCTTTCCCTGGTGAAGAAAATACCCTTCACAACAGTTGGCCAAATCAAGTACACTCTCCAGGAGGTAGGTGTATGTGTGTCAAAGTCAACAATCAATAGAATAATTCACCAGAGTGAATACAGAGCGTTCACCACAAGATGTAAACCATTGATGAGCCTCAAAAACAGGAAGGCCAGATTAGAGTTTGCCAAACAACATCTAAAAAAGCCTTCACAGTTCTGGAACAACATTCTATGGACAGATGAGACCAAGATCAACTTGTTCCAGAGGGATGGGAAGAGAAGATTATGGAGAAGGAAAGGAACTGCTCATGATCCAAAGCAGAGCACCTCATCAGTGAAGCATGGTGTTGGTAGTGTCATGGCATGGGCATGTATGGCTGCCAATGGAACTGGTTCTCTTGTATTTATTGATGATGTGACTGCTGACAAAAGCAGCAGGGTGAATTCTGAAGTCTTTCGGGCAATATTATCTGCTCATATTCAGCCAAATGCTTCAGAACTCATTGGACGGCGCTTCACAGTGCAGATGGACAATGACCCGAAGCATACTGCGAAAGCAACCAAAGAGTTTTTTTAAGGGAAAGAAGTGGAATGTTATGCAATGGCCAAAGCAATCACCTGACAAAACTGAAGGGAAAATGCCCCAAGAGCAAGCAGGAACTGAAGACCGTTGCAGTAGGGCCTGGCAGAGCATCACCAGGGATGAAACCCAGCATCTGGTGATGTCTGTGCGTTCCAGACTTCAGGCTGTAATTGACTGCAAAGGATTTGCAACCAAGTACTAAAAAGTGAAAGTTTGATTTATAATTGTTAATTTATCCCATTACTTTTGGTCCCTTTAAAAAGTGGGAGGCACATTTACAAACTGTTGTAGTTCCTACACCGTTTACCTGATTTGGAATACCCTCAAATTAAAGCTGAAAGTCTGCAGTTAAAGCACATCTTGTTTGTTTCATTTAAAATCCATTGTGATGGTGTATAGAGCCAAAAAGATTAGAATTGTGTCGATGCCCCAATATTTATGGACCTGACTATGTTTATAATGTAATATAATATAATATTATACTTTTTCTCAAGTACTCACCTATACCGATTACCAACACTTTTTTTTAATGTCATGTGACAGTGGCACTAATATGCAGCACTGATGAGCAGTGATAGGTGGCACTGTGTCAGTAGATTTTAAAATTTTTTTTATTCACAATTTAATTATATATATATATATATAATTATTTTTTTTTTTCAATGTTCCCTTTTCTGAGGAGGGGGGAGTGGATGGTGTCATTGTGTTGTTTTTTTTTTTTTTACAATTTTACTTTTAAATATGTATTTATTACAATGTTTCCCTTTTTCTTCCTTAATCACACCTGTTGGGGGGGGGGGGGGGGG
>BLSH010052680.1:15187-39632 GCA_018402905.1 Glandirana rugosa | reverse complement strand
ATATCAATAATATAAATCCAAAGAAGTAAAAATATCCTTGTGTATAATTATGTGTTAATATGTGTATCTTAAATAAAATAATTTAAACTCTCTTGTGTATTGAACCCTTATAAACCTATCAAATAATATTGTTCCTACATATTATTTAACATGTAAACCCTCATAATTATGTATTACATAGGATTAAAATTTTTCTTTCTTTCCCAATCCTTATCTCAACTCGCTTGTGGACCTTCAAGCCCAAGACGACCAGGCAGGCTTGAAGCCCTGTTTCAGGCCCAGGCCCAGGCCTGCCTTGGGCTTGCTAGCGTGCCTGTTGCTTGGGGTAACTTTAGTTACCCCTGGGCTTGAAAATCCGTGTTTTTACCGACATCCTTTCAGGACCTTTCGGGGTCTCCCGACGTTTTCCTTCATTTTACCCCCATTCCCATCCCGTTCACGGGATGTTTTTTACCCCTGTCCCTTTATTGACATTTATAAAAATTTTTTTATTTTTGTATTTTTTTCGTTTTTACCTCCACTTACACCTAGTAGAAGTTTGACACAGACTTTTCCCGTGCGATCGTTCGGGTTCCGTCCGGACCCGGACCCGGACTTTGTCCCGAAGTTCGGACGGACCAGCAGAACCCGAACTTCCAGGTGTTCGCTCAACTCTATTCCTAACCCTTTCTTTCTTTTTAAAATTAGGATACATTATGTATTAATACTCCCAAATGTACAATTTATTATACATCCTTGTTATAATAAACTATCCAAATATTCCCAAGTTATGTGTTCTCTCAAATTTAATAAAATAAATTCTATGTGTATAATTGTGTATTAATATGTGTTCCTATAAAAATGAAGAAACCTAAATATAATAACTATAGTGTATACCAAATTATCCTCATTATTACTGTGATAATAATCTTTCAAGTATCTAATAAACTTAAAAATATTATGTAGGAGAAAATATCAAATTTCAAATGTCAACGCAGAGTTACTTATATTTTTCCTATTATTTCAGTACCATCAACATTTTCCATATCTAAATACCCATAATATGCTCTTATTCATAAAAAAATTCATTAAGAATCACATCCAAACTCCCCCTTTCATAATGATCGAACGATCAATATGACACATGTGATGCAAGTCCATATGAATAAATCATTGTCCAAGCAAAAATCATAGTCCTTGATAACATAATCAAAAATAATGATGGAATGAAAAAAAAAATATGAACAAATAGAAGTCCAGTTGAGCTTTTCATGATCATGATAGAGTTAAAAAATTAAGTGCGTAAGTCCAGAAAAGAATAGAATAATTTACAAATGAAACATATATCTAGGAAAGAAAATTGAAACAAGTATCAAATTCTTATAAAAAATAATATATGTTTTCTTTAAGTGATTCTCATTAATCAATATAAACCATTCTAGGTGTGTAATCCTTTCAATGTTTACCCATTTTATTTTTACCCAATTCTTTGAACTCAAATTACCTCAAGAATAACAATATAACTTTCCCCAGATGGTATTGGACATTCCTGATACCTTAACTTTAACTACTAATCATACTCATTAGAAATATAAATATCATTCAAGACATTATTTCTATTTAAAAATTTAACAAAGGCCTAGCCATGTTTTGTAACCATACTTCCGAATTCCTATGATCACCTTCAATCTTTACCTTTTTCTTAAATCATCTTACCCTATTTAGACTTAATAATATTTAAGTATTAAAGATGATAAGAAACATAACATTTTTACTGAATGCCTAAAATTGCATATATGTCCTTATTATTAAAACTATTGTCTGATTCCATGGTTTGACATCCAACCCCAATGGAATATGACATAAGTTCATAACAATTTTAACTTTGGTAAAACAATATTATCTATTACTAGAATTATCTCAATTAATTTATATAAACAAATGAACTAAAAAAAACAAACATAGTTGTATCCACCTTTAGCTGGTAAAGAAACTCATATGGTCAATCTATATAGATTGCCAAATTCATCAGTAATATATTTTTATAATGTATTATATATTCACTTATTTAATTCTTGTGAATTGTTTTATAAACAAATAAAACAAAATTCAGAAGTTTGATGACAAAAGTGCGCTAAAATGAGTATTTCAAAATCTCTTTCATTAGCTTAAAAAAATCAATCTGGTATCTGGATATGCAAAAAGAATATCTACATTTAAAAATAACTCTATTCACTATTTTGTTTATAATATTATTGTTTTTATCTTCTTAATCCCCCTCGTTATCCTGTGACTACATTAAATCTTATACAATAATTTAATCAGATTCTTGTGTTTTTTCTTTATATTCTTATTTCTAAAAGAAATTTGATCATATTGAAATAAGATTATTTTTAAAACTAACATTTACCACACAGTGTGAGTGACTGTCACCCTGACAACCAACCAAATACTCAAATTCAGTTTGTAGTGTAAACATATGTTCAGTAAGTTTTATAAATTCTACTGTGCCGATATATGGCGCCTTATATACAAGCACAGGAATCCTTCCCAACAAGTGTACACTTAAAATTTGGAAAATATCTAATTACTCAAATGTGACCGTGTCTCTCACACTGTATTAGTTTAACCAAAAAATATTTATTCCCTAAACTGACAAACCTTTTTAACATTCAATTGTCACTTTTGGCCAAGCTTGTGAATTAACACCTGTTTTCCCTCCGTGTAACATAAGATGTCTTCAAAACAAATGGTGTAAAACTTCACAGCAATGGACAATACTCTATAACATTTGTAACAACACTATATTTTATAAAGTTTTGCTGTCTCTCACTTACATTTGCATGTAAAATATTTGAGAGAGAGATCTTTATATTAGTCAGCAATACCACATTTATAAAGACTTTCTTTTAGATATTTAAATTATTGTATACAATGCCTCTCATTTTATTAAATATATTTGACCTTTATCCAGTATAAGCTTTAGTAATTCATTAAAATTTTCACCAACAGATGCTTGCCTGAAAAATATCAATGAATTATCGAGAAAATGTATTAAGACCCCAAAAAATATTCTTAAAACAATTACATTAGTAAATAATAATTTAAATATATTTGTATCTCTTGGGACTCTTTTCCACATCTCTGAAAGTTAACTCAAAAATGTGTTATACTGTACTCCAAACTATTTTAGGATGAGTAGCTAATTAGTATGTAACTGGATCTAGGCTTCTCTTACAAGCTGGTAGTACTGTCACAAAGAGTGATATGTTACAGTTGGTGTGTTCATTGCCAGACTTAGTTACCACACATTGTACAATCAGTAACAATCTCATTTCTATCTTTTTTAACATTTTTAACTTTTTTTATCAGATTTTGATTGTACATCTGCTAAAAATCATGTACACTGCTGTTCAATATGACTTTTCTTATTATAGCAAAGACAATTGATTAATTAAGAGAACAATCTCGTGAAACTCACAGATTGGGTCCTGCCCCATAAACTGTGATTGGCCAATTCCCAGAGAAAATTCTTTTTCAATCATCGTCTTCACTTTTACCAAAAATACCCATTGCAAATCTTTTTTTAACATAATTTTTAACAATTTGACTTTTTAGAATTTTTTTTTTAAAACTTTCATATTTTAATATTTCAAGGGTAGCTTTAGTAAGATAATATATTACCTTTAATTTAATTTCCAAATTTAAAATTTTTCATAAAAATTGTTCAGCCATTAACTATTTCCAACTAAATACATAGATTTTTCTTAAACTTTGTTCTGCCCCTTGTATGTTGACTCTAAGGCTTTACATATTCATAACAATAGTTTACATGCAGCATTAAACTTAATTATTTCTGTGTTAAACAATTTATTCTCATACTGGCTTGTTCAATTAAACTACTGCATGTCTATATGGCATATTTTAATGGTATAATTTCTCCCGATATTATAGGGACTCATTTTTACTCCTGAGCTTAAACCATTATCTTGCTTAAAACAAACACTCACCCTTGTTTAGAATGATAGTTCTTATGCGCGCTTAAAAAACCAAGAGACGAGCAGTCCATTTGTATGTCTTGAGATGTTACATTTTGTCTTCTGTTGACTTTTCTGTCGTTCCGTTGTCTGTTCTTTAGTTCCATGTGTGTGTATTTTTTTCTTCTTTGAAGATTTTTCCTGTTCTTATTTTTGAAATACCTTTTGACTTCCATCTGTTTTAGTTTCCTTGAAGAAAAGTGTCTGATATCTTTTGTCCTGAGCGATCGTCCCTATTTTTTTCAGTATCTGATTTCCAAACTTGCCATTGTTCCAAAGGGAATATCTGCCAAATATTCCTTCAATGGTGGCTTTTTAATAATAACGTGGAGATGTCACTTTTTTTTTTTTTTTCCTCAGACTATCCAAGCCTGACATCTCGTGAAAACTTTCACGTACCTTAGCAACCAATATCCCGTGGTTGTGTCCCGTGACCTTGGCAGAATCTTCCACGCCGTAACGTTACGCTTCAAACTGGAAATCCTTTTATCCTAAAAATAGGGGAACACTGTCCGGACTGTGATGTCAACCTCTTTAGATCTGAGCCTTTTTTTTTTCTTCTGCTTGCTAAAACATACAAGCTATTGACAGGTGAGAAAACAGACATAAAAACTCACTTTTTGTAGCAAGATCGTAAACACACGTCAAGATTAAACAATCTATGTGTGTGCCCGCATTCTTCCACCATGATTTTGAAAATCCTTTCTCGGCTTTCATCGAAGAAACTTGCATGAACGACATCATTAGAAAATCTTTTTGGTTTATTCTTCATAACATAACATAACATCAGACAAACTTACGTAGCAACATAATATGAAGTCTATGATGAGATATGGTATGGCTTCAGATGTCAGTCAGGAGGAGGAAGAGTACTGACAGGTGTTCATGTCAGGTCTCCGAGAATGTAGGCTTCCATATCCTTCATCTCTCTTCCTAGCTAACATCACAAAGTCACAAATTCTTATACTGTTTGTAAACCTTCGGTCAGCTCTTTTCAAAGAAAGCCTATACCTATATGGCTTTAGTCTATAGAAAGACTACTCATGACTCCTCCTAACATTACTTCACATGAGGTTTGAAATAGAATTGCACATACAACATTTTTCTCTGTCCAAAAGCACATTGAAATACCATTCACATATATCTAACATATTACATTATATTTCATACATTTCATATATTTCATATATTTCAGAGCCCAATATTATTCAAAATAATATTATAAATTCATAATTTCCAACACACGTGTCTATATCTTTGGGGGTGAATTATCTCTCTCCCGGACGTCTGAGCTTAAAACAGACTGACGGAGAAATGATAGCCGGGGGTTATCATAGCAGTTCCTAACAATCCCCTCTTATAATATTACAGGCCGTGTAATTGAGTATCACCTCTCATAACGCAGGCCATGAAATTGAGTAGCCCCTCTTATAATATTACAGGCCATGAAATTGAGTATCCCCTCTTATAATATTACAGGCTGTCAAATTGAGTATCCTCTCTTATAATATTACAGGCCGTGAAATTGAGTATCCCCTCTTATATTATTACAGGCCATGAAATTGAGTATCCCCTCTTATAATATAGGCCGTGAAATTGAGTATCCCCTCTTATAATATTACAGTCTGTGAAATTGAGTATCCACTCATATAATACAGGCTGTAAAATTGAGTATCCCTCTTATGATATTACAGGCCGTGAAATTCAATATAAACTCTTATAATATAACAGGCTTTGGAATTGAGTATCCCCTCTTATAATATTGAAGGCTGCAAAATTGAGTATCCCCGCTTATAATACAGGCCATGAAATTGAGTATCCCCTTTTATAGTATTACAGGCCGTGAAATTGAGTATCCCCTTTTATAATTTTACAGGTCATGAAATTGAGTATCCCCTCTTATAATATTATTATTTGAAAAAAAGTACTCCCCCAGTACATAAGTGGGACTTTTAGCGGCAGTTCCATATAATACAAAATACCATCAGAAAAAATCTTGAAATTAAATTATTTATACAGAAAGATAAAAGAAGTATGCCAATTGAGATTTACATACAATCATTCCTTATTTAAAACAATTTTATGCATGTACTGTGATACATAGATTTGGAGAAACTTTACAGAAGGTTACCAAGCGTCTTAAAGCTAATATCTTCTTGGACAGTAAGTCCTACATGTTTCTGGATGATATCTCTTCTTCAGGGGCGATCAAGAAAGTCCAAAACAGATTTTCTAGAAAACAAATACGACATTACAGACCACCATTCACAATGACCATGACATTAGAGCAGGGAAAGAACAATGAAGCCCACTCACCCAATGCTACAAAGATGCATGCATGTACCCAGTCAGAGGCCGCGGTGTGGGGAGGGAGAGGGTTGAAGAGGGGGGAAGGGGAAGATGGGGGGGAGAGGGGAAGGAGGAAGATGGAGCCTCCCTGGCTCAAGGGCAGGTCCAGCTGGAGTGGGACCAAACCCAAGACTCAAGAGCCCTTGCACTAGATCCTCTGCTTGGGGTGAGGAAGGTAGACAGCTGTCCACCACAAGAACCCCCCAACTTGGCTTTGGCCAATAAACGGGAGGGCCCACCGCACTGTAGATCCAGACCTCCAAGGGGAAGAAAATGGTGGGCAGTATAAACCACCTAAAAAGCAATAAAATATGGAAAAACATATATAAATAAATATATAAAGAATACACCCAATCACAAAAAAAGGGGGGTATAAAATGACATTGTTGTCTACATTTGTGTGTATATATATATTTTCCATTTTTAGATCAAGTCTAATGAGGGTAATCTACATGTGGATTAGCCTTAATAGTTTGTCAGAGACTTATAAAAGATGGTTTGTATAGGCACATAAACACCTATATAATGTATGCTAGATTAAGCTACACAATCAAGCCCGAGCTGCAAAGACCTATACTAGGAATGTCAAAGAATCGCCATGAGGCAAACATAAATTACCCTTAACTAGATGCAGAGATATATGGACTTCCTCCTCCTTTGCATGTAACAGCGGCTACTGAATTCCTGTACTACTCGGCCCTCTATATAGAGAGAGGAGATGCCAGGAGCAGGTGCATCAATCACGGTGCATATTGATGACATCATCGCACTGTCACATGGGCGAAGTGAACCTCGCTCAGTGTCAGCAATGAATGTACCGCAAGTAGGAAGTTCTAAGTGCTGACAGTGTTGTCAGGACAACAGCCCAACAACAATGAAACAGCAAATCAGAGAGTATAATAAGAGCAAAAAAAATGTGATCTCATTTGATCCATAATAACCTTAGATCGAGGCATCTGTGAAAGGAATGCATTGAAAAGGGGGCACTTGGAAATAAAACAGATGAAAACCCCAAGGACAGGATCATAGATCCGCTAAGCGCGAGGGCCCAGAACGAGTCCCCAGGGATCCATCTGCACGGCACCCCCCCAGACAACGCTGACAGGGTGTCATGCAGAGGGGTCCCACCAGCGCAGGAGGAGCCAATGGGGTCCACCGGAGATGGGGGGGAAGAAGGGTCACATGGACACCACTCCAGAACCCCCCGGGCACTGTTGCCCACATCCCGAGGTCCCCCACGGCAACACCCCCACCAAACCCGGCCCCCGATCCTCAGGTCGCGAGCCTGGGTGTGCTGGGCAGTGTACAGCAGCCCTCCTTCCCCCATGGGGGACTAAAGGTCCCCCCCAGGAGGATCAAAATATGGTGGGTAATGACCCCCATAATGCAAGAGCCCAACCCCCACAAAAAAAGGGGGGGAAGGGAGAGGAAAAAGAAAGGGGAGGGGGGCCACTGAAAGAGACCACACCCAACCCTGCAGCATTGAACAAAGTGCATACACAAGTTAAATAAATTACCGAACACACAATATAAAACACAATCATACATTGCCATCAGATTGAACTAAAGGAGAGAGAGGCCCATTCTTGTATAGGGGGATAATTCTAGTTCTCCCTATGCCATCCTCCTGAGGCAAAGCCTTCCAAGAAGGGTCTATAACTGAGATGCTCATTTATCCCCGGGGGTGAAGTGGCCTCAAGCTCTGCTATCCAACGTGACTCATGCTGCAACAGAATCTTGTCCCAGTCTCCACCCCTTGTGCTGGCAACGACCCTGATGGTGCCTCTGGACATGGCGTCCTAGAGGGGCCTCTGGGTTGGCAGTTTTTATGTTAGCAATGTGTCTCATGGCTCGCTTGAAAAATTCTTGAATTGTTTTGCCAACGTAGATTCCACCACACTCGCACATTAATAGATATACGACGTATGGGGGTCTACAATTGGCAAAATGATAAGGTTTGTAAGGATTGCAATTAGACAGTAGTATATTCCTGCGAATATTCATATATCTGCAAAGTGAGCAACCACCGCATGTGAAAGTCCCCCTGTGTTTGCAGGGATCACCTCTATATGACCCAACGTATTCGTTACTGACCAGATGGTCCTTTAATGTATTTGCACATCGATATGTGAGAGTTGGTACAGGGGGTAAATTTGGCTTAAGCATTGGATCTGAAGTTAATAGATGCTAGTGTTTATTTAGAATAATTTTAATGGTCTTGTGCTGTTTATTATATCTAGTGATAACCCTTACAGTTTGTCCTTCATCTGTGCTTTTTCTTTTTGCACTGAACAGCAGTCTCTGTCGGGATTGTTCATTGGCTCTATTAAAGGCCTTTCTGAGGCAAGTCTTAGAGTAGCCTCTTAGAAGGAGTCTTTCCCTAAGTTTATTGGCCTCGTTCAAAAAATCACTTTGGTGAGAGCAATTCCGCCTTAGCCGCAGATACTGAGTAAATGGAATTGACCTCACCAGTGGTTCAGGGTGGAAACTATCCGTGTGGAGGACAGTATTCCCCGCTGTAGGTTTGCGGTATAGCCCACTTGATAGACTTCCATCATCTTCCCTCTGGAGAGTGACATCCAGAAAGGTGGTGGTGTTGGGGTCGTGGGTCATAGTGAATTGGAGGTTGAAATCGTTCTTGTTGAGTTGTTGCAAGAACTCTTTCAACAAATCACCAGACCCCTCCCATATAAGGAAAACATTGTCAATGTAACGAAACCATGCTTGAATGCAATGCGTCATGTAGAACATATGTTCATCAGAGAAAAGTGATCTCTCCCACTCCCCCAGGTACAGGTTCGCGTACGACGGGACACAGCAAGTCCCCTTCCTGGAGGAAGTGGGAGCCATCAAATGTGAATAGATTATGTGTAAGAATAAACTTGAGAGAGTCCTCCAAGAAAGCATTTGTTTTCCTATCGTCCTTATGAGACTGAGATAAAGTCTGCCTAATTACATCGAGGCCTTTTTGGTGGGGAATCGAACTATACAGTGCTTCAACATCCACACTCACCAGAATAGCTTCTGGCGAGCTGTGTATACCCTCGAGCTGCTGTAAAAGGTGAATGGTATCCCTCACATATGAGGGTAAGCTCATTACATAAGGTCTAAGGTGGGTATCTACTCAGATTCTCTGTGATATTGCCATTCCCAGAGATTATGGGTCTGCCTGGGGGGGTGGTGGAATTTTTGTGGACTTTGGGGAGGCTGTAGAATGTGGGTGTCCTTGGGTGTTTTATCCGAACAAAATCCCAGGTGTCTTTGTCTATCAGATCTTCCGCATATGCCTCATCTACCAGTACATAAAACTGTCTGTTGAATTTCTCAACTTTGGATTTTGAGATGGAAACATACCAATCTCTATTATTCAAGATGTCCAAACACATCTTTTTGTATTGGTCGTTATCCATTAGCACGATATTACCACCCTTATCGGATGGTTTTATCGTGAGGTGGTAGCATTTTTTAAGAGTTTTAAGGGCTTGCTGTTCTGTATTCGTAAGATTGTATTTGGGAGTGTGTGTGTTACGTACCTGATGGTGGAGTCTGTCTTGTGCAGGGAACAACCGCTCTTGAGCACCCGATTCAAGGACCCCTGGTAGAATAGACAGAGGGCCAAGATTGCGGGATGGCACGAGGGCTGGATGGTCACTGATGATGTAGTGAAGTTCCAGGAAGACGTGCAGATAGAAGAGTGGTCGTACAGGCAGGGTCGGCAATGGGCAGGCAGGAAGGTACAAAGGATCAGGCAGGCGGGTAGTCAAGTCCAGGCAAAGGTTCGTTCAACGGGCGGGCAGCAGAGGTACAGAGGAGTAGACAAGAAGATGGTCGTGGATAGCGGGGGTCGGTGCAGGTAGCGAACAACAGGTCAAGGCAAGCCGGGTCAAACAGGAAGCAGATAAACACAGGAACAGGTAGAGGAGCTGTGGCTCACAGGTCTCGGACGCTGTAGAACGAGAAGCACCCATTGCAGGAGTCTCTGGGTTTAAATAGGCGCCGTTTGGCGAAAATGGCCAGAATTGCTGGCAACATGTCCATTCTCTAACATTGCCCCCCTCCAAGGGGCAGCCTCCAGATGCCTTACCGAGTGTCATCATCCTGGCGATTTCGTTTGAAGGCCTGAATCAGTCCGGGGGCATGGATGTTTCTTTCGGGTTCCCACGAGTTCTCTTCCGGGCCGAAACCCTTCCACTTGATCAGATATTGGGTCACTCCAGCTCTCCAGCGGCTTTTTAAAATTGCTTCCACCTCAAACTCCTCCTCTCCGTTGACTAGGATGGGACCCGGTGGTCCTACTTTTCGGCCCGAGAAGCAATCGAGGACTACGGGTTTTAGTAGGGAAATGTGGAAAACCGGGTGGATCTTCAGGGATGGTGGAAGATCAAGTTCAAATGCCACCCGGTTAATCTGTCTTTTCACAGGAAAAGGCCCCAGAAACCTCGGGCCCAATTTCTTCGAGGGGCATGCAAGTTTCAAATTCTTGGTTGATAACCACACGTGATTGCCGGGTTGAAGCTCCATCTCCCCCCGTCTCCTCTTGTCATAGGCCTCCTTGCTAGCCTCCCGGGATTCGGTTAATGTCTCCTGAAGGAGTCGGCAGTTGGAGTGGAGGAAGTTGGTGACATCCTGTGCTGCTGGAACGGAACACTCTGGATTCAAGTCGGGCAGTAATGTGGGGTGGCAGCCATAATTGGCCCAAAATGGGGACTGCTGGGTGGCTGAATGGGTAGAATTATTGTAGGCAAACTCGGCCACAGGCAGCAGTGCAACCCAATCATCTTGGGAGAAGGACGAGAAACATCGTAAGTATTGTTCCAGCATCTGGTTTGTCCTTTCTGTTTGTCCGTTGGTCTGTGGATGGTACGCTGAGTAGAATGCCAGTTTGATCTCTAGTCCAGCACACAAGGCTCTCCAAAATTTTGACGTGAACTGGACCCCTTGATCCGACACAATGTTGCTGGGCACTCCATGCAGTCGGACGACTTCCTTTATAAATGTACGGGCCGATTTGGCCGCTCATAGGGATGAAATGAGCCATTTTCATCATCCGGTCCACTATGACAAAAATTGTCGTAAAACTTTCTGACGGAGGGAGTTCCACGATAAAATCTATCGCCAGTTGCGACCACGGGCATTCAGGTATGGGAAGGGGGTTCAACAGACCCCAGGCTTTAGCTCTGTCTGTTTTGTTCCTGGCACAGACGGGACAGGCTCCAACATATTTTCTACAGTCTTCCAAAATGTTGGGCCACCAGAATGACCGTGAGACGAGCTCAGCGGTCTTTTGAGTACCAAAATGTCCTGCCAGGTTATGGTCGTGGCAACGACCCAAGACTCTAAGCCGCAGGCTTGCCGGGATGAACATTCTCCGCCCAAGCCACCATAGACCATCCCTTACGGACAATCGGGTGTCTCGATCGGTGGCGGAGTCGTCTAAGACCCGGCAAAGTTGGGAGAGAAAGTCCTCATCTGTCAGCAGAAAATTCAGTGCAGGAAGTATAGTATCAGATGGAGCAGTATTGCCTGGGTCTGTGAACATTCGGGAGAGAGCGTCGGGCTTGCTATTCTTGGATCCGGGACGGTACGTAAGGGGAAAATGAAACCTGAAAAAGAATAGCGCCCAGCGGGCTTGCCTGGGCCTCAGTCTTTTTGCCGTTCGGAGATATTGCAGGTTTTTATGGTCAGTGAATATCAGAATGGGGTGAGAGGCCCCTTCCAACAAGTAGCGCCTCTCCTCTAATGCAGACTTAATGGCCAGTCGCTCCCGGTCTCCCACGTCATAGTTCCGCTCTGGTGCGGTCAGCTTCCTAGAAAAGAATGCCACTGGGTGGAGCAGGGCTTTGACACCCTGGCGCTGAGACAGGATAGCCCCTACTGCAGTCTCAGATGCGTCCACCTCCAGGACGTATGGTAAAGCTGGGTCCGGGTGCTTCAGAATAGGGGCAGACGTGAAGAGGGACTTGAGTTTCTGGAAGGCGGCTTGAGCTTCAGAGGACCACTCTAACCGGATAATTTGTTTTGTTAAACGTGTGATGGGCTCCACGATGGCGGAAAATCCTTTAATAAATTTTCTGTAGAAATTCGCGAAGCCCACAAATCTCTGTACCCCTTTTCGATCAGTGGGTGCAGGCCATTCCAAGATGGTGGAAACCTTCTGAGGATCCATGTGGATGCCGGTCGTAGAAATGATCAGCCCCAGGAAATGCATACTGGGCTGTTCAAACGAACATTTCTCCGCTTTAGCGTATAAGCCATGCTGCCGTAGATGCCCAAGAACCTTGGTGACGTGCCTGCGGTGTTCCTCCAAGGAATTGGAAAAGACCAGGATGTCATCTAAGTAGATTATAGCAAAAAGATCCAGGAAATCTCGAAACACGTAGTTGACAAAATGTTGGAAGGTTGCGTGGGCATTACACAGGCCGAAGGGCATCACCAAGTACTCGTAATGCCCGAACCTAGTACGGAATGCAGTCTTCCACTCATCTCCTTCCCGGATCCAAATAAGATTATATGCCCCCCGTAAGTCGAGCTTGGTGAAGACAGTTGCTGACCCCAGCCGCTGAAAAAGTTCTGGAACCAAAGATAGCGGGTACCGGTTCTTGATGGTTACCCGGTTGAGCTCCCTATAATCTATGCACGGCCGGAGTGAGTGGTCTTTTTGTGATGTAGAAGGCCTGATGAATCCCTTCTTGGTGTTCTCCTCCAAGTAGGATTTAAGAGCCGCCAATTCAGGTTCGGAGAGAGGGTAGATCCTCCCGAAAGGCACCTCTGCCCCGGGCAGCAGTTCAATGGGGCAATCGTAGGGCCTGTGCGGCGGAAGTTTGTCTGCCCCCTTCTTAATAAAGACATCTAAGAACGTATGGTAGGCCGGTGGAAGAAGAGCCTGAACATCCGGTTCGGTGTCGGCCTCCAGGCTGAGGAGGGTTGGAACAGTCCCCTCCCCAGGACTCAGACAGTGCTGACGGCAATACGGAGATAGGAACCGGACGGTTCCAGTGGCCCAGTCGATGCTGGGGTTGTGGGCCTGGAGCCAGGGCAATCCCAGGATGATGGGACAGAGCGGAGAGGCAATGGCATCCAGCTGCAGATGTTCCTTGTGACCATCCAGGGTGCAGGTAAGCAGAGGGATCGTCTCATGCGTGACGGTTCCGGATTTGATGTGTGATCCGTCGGCCAGGCGGATCACCAGTTTGTGAGCCTTGGGTTGCAGGGGAATGTGGTGCTGTGCCGCAAAATCCAAATCAACAAAACAGCTGCACGCGCCGGAATCAAGGATTGCCGGCACCGTGATAATCCCTCCGAGAAGCTGTAGAGACAAGAAAATGGTGAGATGGGTACGGGCGTTAACCGGTACATCCGAGACAGTGGACAAGCACTTACCGCACTTCGCGGGCATGTCCGAACCATGTGACCAGGTTCTCCACAATAGAGACACAGGTTCAACTGGAACCGGCGTTGTCTTTTCTCGCTGGTGAGTGATGGTCGAAGCAACCTGATCTGCATGGGCTCAGAGGAGTCTGGAGGAGAGAAGGAGGAGGTCGTTGGCCGGAAGGCCGGCGGAGTCGGGTAACTGGGCACCCGGGGGAGCATCCAGGTGGGACGCAATTGTCCCGAGGACCTCTGGGCACGACGCTCTCTGATGCGCCGGTCGATGGAGATGGCCAAGGTGACCAGCTCCTCCAGGGTCTTAGGGATCCCCACTCGGGCCAACTCATCCTTTACTGCCTCCGACAGCCCCATGCGAAACTGGAACATAAGTGACGCGCTGCCCCAGGCGGTATCTGAACTCCAGCGCCGAAACTCGGCGGCATAATCCTCCACTGGGCGGCGGCCCTGCTGGAGATTGTGCAGGGTGGCTTCAGCCGTGGCGGCAAGGTGGGGGTCATCATAAAGCTGCGCCATGGCCAGGAAAAAGGCTGCAGCAGAAGCAACTTCGGGGGCATTCTGCTCCCACAGTCTGAGAGCCCAGGCTTGGGGTTCAACAGGGAGATCATGAATCCGACCTTGGTGCTCTCTAACGAAAATGTCCGTGACTGGAGACCCAGATATAGGTCGCAGGCGCTCCGGAAGACCCGAAACTTGCATCGGTCCCCGGAGAATTTTTCCGGCAGCGGGACCTTGGGCTCCGAGGGCAGGGCCACTATGGTACGGGCAGCTGCGGGTCCGGAGGCGGGGGAAGTAGACAATTCCTGTACTCGCTCTTCTAACCGGGTATATCCCTCATGCAGGTTCTTGACGGCCTGGGTGAGGCCAGCCAGATGGGCGCACAAGTCCTCCATAGGGGAGCATGGCTGCTCATTTCTGTTACGTACCTGACGGTGGAGTCTGTCTTGTGCAGGGAACAACTGCTCTTGCGCACCCGATTCAAGGACCCCTGGTAGAATAGACAGAGGGCCAAGAGTGCGGGATGGCACGAGGGCTGGATGGTCACTGATGATGTAGTGAAGTTCCAGGAAGACGTGCAGATAGAAGAGTGGTCGTACAGGCAGGGTCGGCAACGGGCAGGCAGGAAGGTACAAAGGATCAGGCAGGCGGGTAGTCAAGTCCAGGCAAAGGTTCGTTCAACGGGCGGGCAGCAGAGGTACAGAGGAGTAGATAAGCGGATGGTCGTGGATAGCCGGGGTCGGTGCAGGTAGCGATCAACAGGTCAAGGCAAGCCGGGTCAAACAGGAAGCAGATAAACACAGGAACAGGTGGAGGAGCTGTGGCTCACAGGTCTCGGACACTGTAGAAGGAGCAGCACCCATTGCAGGAGTCTCTGGGTTTAAATAGGCACGCGGGCGCGCGCACCACCGCTGAAACGGCCAGAATTGCTGGCAACATGTCCATTCTCTAACAGTGTGTTTTGATTTTTTTTTATTTCTGCTGTGGTTATGGATAAGAAGGCTGCTAGATTGGGGTTGGAGCTCAGAGAGGGAAACTTATCTGACTTTTTCTTGGGAACCAAAACGTTCTGATGCACTTTATTTTGAGATGTAACATGTTGTTGTAGCATCTCCTCCAACTCAGGTAAGTCAATTAATTCTGTAGGGCTCTGCTCCTCAAGTAGGGATAACAAATCATCTAGTGCCTCTTCGGAACGTCTGTCCAAAGGCACTACCGGTGTAGTTGTTGTTTGTTTTGAAAACATACTCTTATATAGCAACTTCTTTCCAAACATATTCAGATCTTTTATTATCTCAAAGGAATCAGCATCCGTATCAGGACAGAAGCTGAGACCTTTAGACAACAAAGCTTCCTCCTCTGATGATAAAGTGTGTGCAGATAAGTTGATGATACTAAAGTTTATGGGTGAATCGGTGTGTTTACTCATTGATGTGTTCATACTTAGCCCGTATTCTGGGTTGGCCTAATCCCTGAGACTAAAAAAGTGGAGTCTGCAGCGGTGTTGGGGACCTGTGTAGAGGTTATATCATTTGTGGAATATGATTTGGGACCACCCTGTGTATTGGGAACCATAACAGAGGAATTAATGGAAGTAGAAGAAGACCCATCACCCAAAGAAGCATTGGAGCAGGCACCTCGTGCATTACCTTTACCACCAACAGAGGGAGGAAACATAGAAGAAGATTGTGAGGAAGATTCAGTTGGTCATTTTTTGGATGAATTGAGATCCTCTCCTGGTTTCATATGTTGCTTTCTTTTTTGTATCTTCTTGAACCATGAACCTTTCAACAAAGAGATAGAGTTAACAGAATTAATAGAAGCTGTATCCCATGTCACTGGTACATTAATTCCTCTGTTATGGTTCTCAATACACAGGGTGGTCCCAAATCATCTTCCACAAATGATATAACCTCTACACAGGTCCCTAACACCACTGCAGACTCCACTTTTTTAGTCTCAGGGATTATGCCAACCCAGAATACGGGCTAAGCATGAACACATCAATGAGTAAACACACCGATTCACCCATAAACTTTAGTATCATCAACCTATCTGCACACACTTTATCATCAGAGGAGGAAGCTTTGTTGTCTAAAGGTCTCAGCTTCTGTCCTGATACGGATGCTGATTCCTTTGAGATAATAAAAGATCTGAATATGTTTGGAAGGAAGTTGCTATATAAAAGTATGTATTCAAAACAAACAACAACTACACCGGTAGTGCCTTTGGACAGACGTTCCGAAGAGGCACTAGATGATTTGTTATCCCTACTTGAGGAGCAGGGCCCTACAGAATTAATTGACTTACCTGAGTTGGAGGAGATGCTACAACAACATGTTACATCTCAAAATAAAGTGCATCAGAACATTCTGGTTCCCAAGAAAAAGTCGGATAAGTTTCCCTCTCTGAGCTCCAACCCCAATCTAGCAGCCTTCTTATCCATAACCACAGCAGAAATAAAAAAAAATCAAAACACACTGTTAGAGAATGGACATGTTGTAAAAAAAATCAAAACACACACTCCCAAATACAATCTTACGAATACAGAACAGCAAGCCCTAAAAACTCTAACAAAAAATGCTACCACCTCACGATAAAACAATCCGACAAGGGTGGTAATATCGTGCTGATGAATAACGACCAATACAAAAAGATGTGTTTGGACATCTTGAATAATAGAGATTGGTATGTTTCCATCTCAAAATCCAAAGTTGAGAAATTCAACAGACATTTTTATGTACTGGTAGATGAGGCATATGCGGAAGATCTGATAGACAAAGACACATGGGATTTTTTTCGGGTAAAACACCCAAGGACACCCACATTCTACAGCCTCCCCAAAGTCCACAAAAATTCCACCACCCCCCCAGGCAGACCCATAATCTCTGGGAATGGCAATATCACAGAGAATCTGAGTAGATACCCATCTTAGACCTTATGTAATGAGTTACCCTCATATGTGAGGGATACCATTCACCTTTTACAGCAGCTCGAGGGTATACACATCTCGCCAGAAGCTATTCTGGTGAGTGTGGATATTGAAGCGCTGTATAGTTCGATTCCCCATCAAAAAGGCCTCAATGTAATTAGGCAGACTTTGTCTCAGTCTCATAAGGACGATAGGAAAACAAATGCTTTCTTGGAGGACTCTCTCGAGTTTATTCTTACATATAATGTATTCACATTTGATGGCTCCCACTTCCTCCAGGTGCAGGGCGTTGCGATGGGGACTTGCTGTGCCCCGTCGTAAGCAAACCTGTACCTGGGGGAGTGGGAGAGATCACTATTCTATGATGAACGTGTGTTCTACATGACGCATTGCATTCAAGCATGGGTTTGTTACATTGACAATGTTTTCCTTATATGGGAGGGGTCTGGTGATTTGTTGAAAGAGTTCTTGCAACAACTCAACAAGAATGATTTCAACCTCCAATTCACTATGACCCACGACCCCAACACCATCACCTTTCTGGATGTCGCTCTCCAGAGGGAAGATGATGGGAGTCTATCAAGTGGGCTATACCGCAAACCTACAGCGGGGAATACTATCCTCCACGCGGATAGTTTCCACCCTGAACCACTGGTGAGGTCGATTCCATTTACGCAGTATCTGCGGCTAAGGCGGAATTGCTCTCACCAAAGTGATTTTTTGAACGAGGCCAATAAACTTAGGGAAAGACTCCTTCTAAGTGGCTACTCTAAGACTCGCCTCAAAAAGGCCTTTAATAGAGCCAATGAACAATCCCGACAGAGGCTGCTGTTCAGTGCAAAAAGAAAAAGCACAGATGAAGGACAAACTGTAAGGGTTATCACTAGATATAATAAACAGCACAGGACCATTAAAATGATTCTTCATAAACACTGACATCTATTAACTTCAGATCCAATGCTTAAGCCAAATTTACCCCCTGTACCAACTCTCACATATCGATGGGCAAAGTCATTAAAGGACCATCTGGTTAGTAGCGAATACGTTGGTCATATAGAGGTGATCCCTGCAAAGGCAGGGGGACTTTCACATGCGGTGGTTGCTCACTTTGCAGATATATGAACATTTGCAGGAATATACTACTGCCTAATGGCAATCCTTACAAACCTTATCATTTTGCCAATTGTAGAACCCCATACGTTGTATATCTATTAATGTGCAAGTGTGGTTGAAACTACGTTGGCAAAACAATTCAAGAATTTTTCAAGCGAGCCATGAGACACATTGCTAACATAAAAACTGCCAACCCAGAGGCCCCTCTAGGACGCCATGTCCAGAGGCACCATCAGGGTCGTTGCCAGCACAAGGGGTGGAGACTGGGACAAGATTCTGTTGCAGCATGAGTCACGTTGGATAGCAGAGCTTGAGGCCACTTCGTCTCTGGGGACAAATGAGCATCTCAGTTATAGACCCTTCTTGGAAGGCTTTGCCTCAGGAAGATGGGATAGGGAGAACTAGAATTATCCCCCTATACAAGAATGGGCCCCTCTCTCCTTTAGCTCAATCTGTTGGCAATGTATGATTGTGTTTTATATTGTGTGTTCGGTAATTTATGGATACTTTGTTCAATGCTGCAGGGTTGGGTGTGGTCTCTTTCAGTGGCCCCCTCCCCTTTCCTTTCCCTCTCCCTTCCCCTTCCCTGCTTTTCTTTTTTTTTGTGGGGGTTAGGCTCTTGCATTATAGGGGTTGTTACCCACCATATTTTGATCCTCCTGGGGGGGACCTTGAGTCCCCCATGGGGGGGAGGGGGGGCTGCTGTCCACTGCCTGGTGCACCCAGGCTCGGGACCTGAGGATCGGGGGCCGGGTTTTGGTGGGTGTGTTGCCATGGGGGACCTCGGGGATGTGGGCAACAGTGCCCGGGGGGGTTCTGGAGTGGTGTCCGTGTGACCCTTTCTTTGCCCCCCATCTCCGGGTGACCCCATTGGCTCCTTTCCCTCCTTCTGCGCCGGTGGGACCCCTCTGCATGACACCCTGTCATCGTTGTCTGGGGGGGTGCCGTGCAGATGGATCCCTGGGGACTCGTTCTGGGCCCTCATGCTTAGCGGATCTATGATCCTGTCCTTGGGGTTTTCATCTGTTTTATTTCCAGGTGCCTCCTTTTTAATGCATCCCTTTCACCGATGCCTCGATCTAAGGTTATTATGGATCAAATGAGATCACATTTGTTTTGCTCTCATTATACTCTCTGATTTGCTGTTTCATTGTTGTTGGGCTGTTGTCCTGACAACACTGTCAGCACTTAGAACTTCCTACTTCCTCCTTCTTGCGGTACATTCATTGCCGACACTGAGCGAGGTTCACTTCGCCCATGTGACAGTGCGATGATGTCATCAATAGGCACCGTGATTGATGCACCTGCTCCTGGCTTCTCCTCTCTCTATATAGAGGGCCGGGTAGTACAGGAATTTAGTAGCTGCCGTTATTTGCGAAGGAGGAGGAAGTCCATCTATCTCTGCATCTAGTTAAGGGTAATTTATGTCTGCCTCATGGCGATTCTTTGACCTTCCTAGTATAGGTCTTTGCAGCTCGGGCTTGATTGTGCAGCTTAATCTAGCATGCATTATATAGGTGTTTATGTGCCTATACAAACCATCTTTTATAAGTCTCTGACAAACTATTAAGGCTAATCCCCGTGTAGATTACCCTCATTAGACTTGATCTAAAAATATATATACACACAAATGTAGACAACAATGTAATTTTATACCCAACTTTTTTTTTGTGATTGGGTGTATTCTTTATATATTTATTTATATATATTTTTCCATATTTTATTGCTTTTTAGGTAATTTATACTGCCCACCGTTTTCTTCCCCTTGGAGGTCTGGATCTGCAGTGCGGTGGGCCCTCCCATTTATTGGCCAAGGCAAGTTGGGGGCCTTGTGGTGGACAGCTGTCTACCTTCCTCACCCCAAGCAGAGGATCTAGTGCAAGGGCTCTTGAGTCTTGGGTTTGGTCCCACTCCAGCTGAACCTGCCCTTGAGCCAGGGAGGCTCCTTCTTCCTCCTTCCCCCCCCCCATCTTCCCCTTCCCCCCGCTTCAACCCTCTCCCTCCCCACAACGCGGCCTCTGACTGGGTACGTGCATGCATCTTTGTAGCATTGGGTGAGTGGTCTTCATTGTTCTTTCCCTGCTCTAATGTCATGGTCATTGTGAATGGTGGTCTGTAATGTCGCATTTGTTTTCTAGAAAATCTCTTTTGGACTTTCTTGATCACCCCTGAAGAAGGGATATCATCCCGAAACATGTAGAACTTACTGTCCAAGAAGATATTAGCTTTAAGACGCTTGGTAACCTTCTGTAAAGATTCTCCAAATCTATATATCACAGTACATGCACAAAATTGTTTTAAATAAGGAATAATTGTATGTATATTTCAATGTAAATCTCGATTGGCATACTTCTTTTATCCTTTTGTATAAATCAATTTTGAGATTTTTTCTAATGGTATTTTGTATTATATGGAACTGCCGCTAAAAGTCCCACTTATGTAATGGGGGAGCACTTTTTTTCAAATATTTGTATAGGGATGTTGGTAGAATGTTAGATGTGAATGATAGTTTTATAAACATCTTATAATATTATAGGCCGTGCAACTGAGTACCCTCTCTTATAATATTACAGGCCGTGAAATTGAGTATCCTCTCTTATAATATTACAGGCCGTGAAATTGAATATCACATCTTATAATATTAAAAGCTGTGAAATTGAGCATCCCCTCTAATAATATTACAGGCCGTGAAATTAAGTATCCCCTCTTATAATATTACAGGCCGTGAAATTGAGTACCCCCTTTTCTAGTATTAGAGGCCGTGAATTTCAGTATCAACTCTTATAATATTACAGGTTGTGAAATTGAGTATCCCCCATTATAATATTTAAGGCCGGGAAAATGAGTATCCACCCTTATCATAAAGGCTGTAAAATTGAGTATCCCTCTTATAATATTAACGTCCATGAAATTGAGTATCACCTCTTATAATACAGCCCGTGAAATTGAGTATACCCTCTTATAATATTACAGGCCCTGTAATTGAATATCACCTCTCATAACACAGGCCATGAAATTGAGTATCCCCTCTTATAAAATTACAGGCCATGGAATTGAGTATCCCCTCTTATAATATTACAGGCCGTGAAATTGAGTATCAATTCTTATAATATTACAGGCAGTGAAATTGAGTATCCCCTCTTATAATACAGCCCGTGAAATTGAGTATACCCTCTTATAATATTACAGGCCATGTAATTGAATATCACCTCTCATAACACAGGCCATGAAATTGAGTATCCCCTCTTATAAAAGTACAGGCCATGAAATTGAGTATCCCCTCTTATAATATAGGCCATGAAATTGAGTATCCCCTCTTATAATATTACAGGCCGTGAAATTGACTATCCTCTCTTATATTATTACAGGCCGTGATATTGACTATCACCTCTATTACAGAGCCATTACAGGCTCTGAAATTGAGAATCCCCTCCTATAATATTACAGGCCGAGTATCACCTCTTTTAATGCAGGCCTTGAAATTGAGTATCCCCTCTCACAACACAGGCAGGGAAATTGAGTATCCCCTCTTATATTACAGGCCGTGAAATTGAGTATCCCCTCTTATAATATTACAGGCTGTGAAATTGAGTATCCTCTCGTATAATATTACAATCCATGAAACTGATTATCCCCTCTTCTAGTATTGCAGGCCATGAAATTCAGTATCCCCTCTTATAATATTACAGGCCGCAAAATTGAGTATCCCCTCTGATAAAATTACAGGCCGTTTAATTGAGTATTACCTCTCATAACACAGGCCGTGAAATTGATTATCCCCTCTTATAATATTACAGGCCATGAAATTGAATATCCCCTCTTATAATACAGGCTGTGAAATTGATTACCCCCTCTTATAATATAACAGTCTGTGAAATTGAGTATCCCCTCTTATAATATAGGCCGTGAAATTGAGTGTCCCCTCTTATAATATTACAGGCCGTGAAATTGAGTATCCTCTTTTATATTATTACAGGCCGTGAAATTGAATATTACCTCTTATAATATTACAGGCTCTGAAATTGAGAATCCGCTCTTATAATATTACAGGCTGTGAAATTGAGTATCCCCTCTTATAATATTACAGGCCGTGAAATTGAGTATCCCCTTTTCTAATATTACAGGCCATGAAATTCAGTATCAACTCTTATAGTATTACAGGCCGTGAAATTGAGTATCCCGTCTCATAACACAGGCTGTAAAATTGAGAATCCCCTCTTATAATATTACAGGCCATGAAATTGAGTATCCCCTCTTATTATATTACAGGAACTGAAATTGAAATATAGGCTGTGAAATTGAGTACCCCCTCTTCTAATATAACAGTCCGTGAAACTCAGTATGCCCTCTTCTAATATTACAGGCCGTAAAATTCACTATCCTCTCTTATAATATTACAGGCCGTGAAATTGAGTATCAACTCTTATAATATTACAGGCCGTAAAATTGAGTATCCACCCTTATAATGCAGGCCGTGAAATTGAGTATCCACTCTTATAATATTACAGGCCGTGCAACTGAGTATCCCCTCTTATAATTTTACAGACCATGAAATTGAATATCCCCTCTTATAATGCAGGCCTTGAAATTGAGAATCCCCTCTTATAATATTACAGGCCGTGAACTTGAGTATCCCCTCTTACAATATAGGCTGTGAAATTGAGTATCCCCTCTTATAATATTAGAGACCATGCAACTGAGTATCCCCTCTTATAATAATACAGGCCGTGAAATTGAGTATCCCCTCTTGTGATATTACAGGCCATGAAACTGAATATCCCCTCTTAAAATACAGGCCGTGAAATTGAGTACCACCTCTTATAATATAACAGTCCGTGAAACTCAGTATCCCCTCTTTTCATATTACAGGCCATGAAATTCACTATCCCCTCTAATAATATTACAGGCTGTGAAATTGAGTATCCACCATTATAATGCAGGCCGTGAAATTGAGTATCCACTCTTATAATATTACAGGCCGTGAAATTTAATATCACCTCTTATAATATTATAGGCCGTGAAACTGAGAATCCCCTCTTATAATATTACAGGCCGTAAAATTAAGTATCCCCTCTTATAATATTACAGGCCTTGAAATTTAGTATCATTTCTTTTTATATTACAGGCGTGAATTTGAGTATCCCCTCTTATATTATTACAGTCGGTGAAATTGAGTATCCCCTTTTCTAGTATTACAGGCTGTGAAATTCAGTATAAACTATAAAGTTTAAAAATTATAATATTGCAGGCTGGGAAATTGAGTATCCAGCCTTCTAATACAGGACGTAAAATTGAGTATCCCTCTCATAACATTACCGGCCATGAAATTGAGTATCTCCTCTTATAATACAGTCCGTGAAATTGAGTATCCCCTCTTATAATATTACAGGCCGTATAATTGAGTACCAACTCTCATAACACAGGCCGTGAAATTGAGTATCCCCTCTTATAATATTACAGGCCATGAAATTGAGTACCCCCTCTTATAATATTACAGGCTGTGAAATTGATTACTCCCTCTTATAATATAACAGTCTGTGAAATTGAGTATCCCCTCTTATAATATAGTCCGTAAAATTGAGTTTCCCCTCTAATATTATAGGCCGTGCAACTGAATATCCCCTCTTATAATATTACAGGCCGTGAAATTGAATATCACATTTTATATTATTACAGGCTGTGAAATTGGGAATCCCCTCTTATAATATTAGAGGCCATGAAATACACAATACTCTCCCCTATGAGTTAAAGTGCCGGACATTATAATATTCTCAACTATGACTTAAAGTACCGGAGATTATAATATTCTCCCCTAAGGGTTAAAGTGTCGGACATTATTATATTTTACACTATAAGTTAAAGTGCCGGACATTATAATATTCTCCCCTATAAGTCAACGTGCCGGATATTATAATCTCCCCTTTGAGTTAAAATGCCTGATATAATATTCTCCCCTATGAGTTAAAGTGTCTGACAATATAATATTCTCCCTCATTAGTTAAAGTGTCGGACATTATAATATTCTCCCCCATGAGTTAAAGTACCGGACATTATAATATTCTCCCCTATGAGTTAAAGTGCCGGACACAATACTCTCAACCATGAGTTAATATGCCGGACATTATAATATTCTCCCCTATGAGTTAAAGTG
>BLSH010052568.1:8153-19773 GCA_018402905.1 Glandirana rugosa | reverse complement strand
AAAAAAAAAAAAAAAAAAAAAAGTCCGTAAAACCTAGTTTCATAGATTAACTAAAACATCTGATCATTGTATGTGCAAAAAGGTGTGTCAAAGCAAAGTGGGTGTTCTGTGCAGGCAATTCTGTGTGCAAAAAAGCAAAAATCCCACAACTTATTGTAATCCGTAAATGTCCGTATAAATGTGTCCGTAAAAATCTGTAAAAACTGGATTACATAAGTTATATTCAGTATATGTGCAATAAGGCTGTGCCAAACTAAAAATAGATGTTTTGTGCCAGCAATTCTGTGTGTGAAACACGAAAAATCCAAAATAATTGTTGTGGTCCGTAAATGTCCGTAAAAAGTCCGTAAGATTATATATGGGTGCTAGAAGGTGGTTATGCAAATACAAAGATACTAAGCAAAATGGCATGTTTTCATCACAATACTAGAGAGTCAAAATGCCACTGTTGATGTTATTCTGCCAATCCAAGATCTACTGAAACATGCTCAAAAATGGTGACTTTGTGCTCCTCTTGTAGTATCCAGGTGACAACAGCTTGTGCTCCCCCACATGTGGCCCCACTTACCGGAAGCTCCACACCCCTGCAGGGGTAGCCCGCCTTGGATAAATGGGGTCTTTTCGTCCTCCGTCCGTTTGTTTCCTTCGTTCCTTCTTCTGGGTTACCGGGGTCCACACAGGAAAAAAAATCCTAGGTATATCCAGATCCAAGGACACCTCTGGTAGCTCGCTCCTTTGGTCAGTCTAACGGTTCCATATAGTCAGGGAAAGACAGGATCCACAATAGTGCAGTATATCTATACCAGGTTTATTCAGTAAACATACAAGTCCAAAATAAAAAACTTCCAGTAAAGAAACCGAGTGGGCAGTGGAATCCCACTTGAGGAAGGTATGGATCCTCTTCCTCCTACCCGCTCTGCGTTCCACCTCGTGGAATCACTCAAACCGGAAGTGACGTAATCTCGCATGGCCACGTTTGGCACAACCTTATTGCACATATACTGAATATAACTTATGTAATCCAGTTTTTACGGATTTTTATGGACAAATTTATACGGACATTTACGGATTACAATAAGTTGTGGGATTTTTGCTTTTTTGCACACAGAATTGCCTGCACAGAACACCCACTTTGCTTTGACACACCTTTTTGCACATACAATGATCAGATGTTTTAGTTAATCTATGAAACTAGGTTTTACGGACTTTTTACGGACAAATTATTTACGGACTTTTATGAATTGTAACTTTTATGACTTGATTGATTTTTTCACAGATTTTTCTATTAAGTTCCACCTGTTTGTACACAAATTGTTGATTAAGACATAAGATGGTACTGATTGATTGATTTATAGCACAAGCGCACTTTACACACATACACTTGGTATATGACACATATTAATATTCTTTTACAGGTCCAAACATAGTCAACATATAAGAAGGAAAAAGAAAAGTGGGGGGCATGGGGGCACCATCCCCAAGGGGGGTGATGGTACTCCCACATCCCACAAAATAGCAGGTGCATATGGTTGGGAGGCAATGCTCTTTATATCTGACAAAACAAAAAAAACAAAATAAAAAAAATTAGCAGGCAGAGACAAGGTGCATTAGTTGCTCCAAGGCAATAGCTGTTTAGGTTGGTAGTGTGCACTTGGGGTGTTCCATCCAGAGGGACCATCTCCTTCGAAACAGCGGGATTTGTAAATGGGCCTTTGCAAGCATGTACTCCATGAGCCCTTGTTCGTACAAAGAGGAGAGGACATCAAGTATAGAAGGAGGTGCTAACGCTTTCCATTTTCTGGCGATGGATAGTCTGATGGCGATGAGTATATGGGTTAGTAGGGCATGAGAGGATGCGTGCCAGGACTCAAAGTCTAACCCAAACAAGATCAGTTGTGGGGAGAGGACTATTGGTCTGTGTAGCATGTCTGTCAGTAATTTGCTAATGTCCTGCCAGAGGGAGGACAGTTTAGGACATGACCACCAAATATGCAGGCTAGTGTCCCTTAAGCCACAAGCTCTCCAACATGTGTCTGTGGCTGAAGGGTATATCTTAGCGAGCTTGGAAGGGTTGAGGTACCAATTGTGGAATATTTTTTGTGATCCTTCCCAGTGTGTGAGACATTTGGAGAACTTCAGGGGGCGTTGTAAGGCCAGAATCCATTGCTCCTGGGTATAGGTGTGGTGGAATTGACGTTCCTACTTTAACATAGTGTAAGATTTGTTGGCAATTGGGTCGCTGGTCAACAGCTTGTAAAAGTATGATATGCCCTTTTTTGTAGAGTTGGTATTGCAATAGAAACTAAGTGCATGCCACAATAGGGGCTCCTTGACCATGCAGTTTTAGAAAGGACAGAGCGAATTCTAAGATACTTGAAGAGGTCCTTGGCTGAAATTTGATATTTATCCCTCAGTTGTTGGAAGGAAAGGAGTGTGAGATTATCATATAGGTGATCAAGTGAGGTGATTCCGGCTTGTAACCAATTAGTCAGTGAGATGTCAGGCAAGATAGAGTGCAACGTTAGCAGAGGGAGAGCTTTCAGTATGGAGGGTGTTATTCCCCCTGAGGCTTGTAGAACAGATTGCCATGTTCTAAGAGTAGCATTAACAGTGTAAAGAAAGGTGTGTTGCTTATGGTTTCGAACCAGCAGTGCTGAGCGAGTCAGTTTAGGGTTGTTCGCTAAGACTGATTGCTCTATTTGTAGCCACGGAAATTGAGTCACTGGAGTCCACCAACTCTTAGCCTGTTCTAGGATGGTTGCTTTATAATAGGCGATGATGTTGGGTGCACCCATGCCTCTGGTTGTGATGGGAGAGCATAAGGTCGCTCTCTTTAGCCTAGGATGCTTACCATTCCATATAAAGGAGGATATTGTCGCTTGTAATTTGACTAATTGAGAGCGGAGGAGCGGTATCGGTAGTGTCCGAAAGAAATAAAGGACATGTGGCAGAATATACATTTTGGAGAGTGCGATGTGGCCTGCCCACAAGGCCTGAACATGTTTTAGATCTTGTATAATCTTTTGCAGTTTATTCGTTAGTTGAGCAAAGTTTCGTGTTAGCAAATGGGAGGAAGGAGAGGTCAAAGAGATACCCAGGTAGGGAAGCATTGAGTCTGAGGCCCAGGAAAAGGACATCAATTCAGTGAGGTTAAGTTTGGACTTCGTGTCTAAGATGACACCTAACATGGCCGATTTTGTGTAATTGATTTTGTATAGAGAGGCTCTACTAAAGAGGTCAAGAGTTCGGTGAAGATCAGGGCCAAATTAGCGGATCTCGAGGATCGCTCGAGAAGAAACAACGTTAAATTGAGGGGGGTCCCAGAAAGCGTCCTCCAACAAGACCTAACCAAATATGCAGAGGGCCTCTTCAAAACCCTAGTGCCTGATTTGACACCACTTCGGCTAAATATAGACCACATACATAGACTCCCAAAGCCGGCCTTCCTATCTAAAGAAATCCCTAGAGACGTCCTCATGCGGGTACACTTCTACAACACAAAGGAATCAGTGCTACAAAAAGCTCGTACACTTGGAAAACTCCCAGACCCCTATGGGAATATTCAAATCTTTGCAGATTTGTCTAAATACACCCTAGACCAAAAGAAGGGAATTAAACACCATCACCAAAACCCTAAGAAACAACAACATCCAGTAAAAATGGAAACATCCTACCAAACTATCCATTGAGTACAACGGGGAGTCCCACCTAATACCCTCACTGGAAAAAGGCCTAGCTCTCCTTAAAACATGGGGAATCATCCCAATTGTAACTTCACCACCTGATCTGGGCACCAAACCAAAGCGAGTTCCGCCGCAATGGAACAACGTCCCAACAAGGAACAAGCCCTGGAACAAAAACTGTTAATAATAACGTTAACAATGTGAACCGCAACCACAATTTCTCTCTGGGTGACATCCACGATGTTATCGTCCTCACTCAGTGAACTCTTTACCCCCCACGGAAAGCTAGCAACTAGAAAGTTGAAGCTAGCCACACATGTCTTGTTTTTTTTCTTTTTTCTCTATGATGTTCTAACAATCTTTGTCTCAAGCCAGCTACCACCGGAACATGACTCCTGGGAAGAATACAACAATCTCTTGACTGCACTACATTCCACAAATTACCACGCTCCACGCTACCAACATGAAAAGATCCACGACCACGCTCCTTCCGGAAAAGAGAGAACACACCAACAAACTGTGAGTTATAACCTTATTGATCTATACCAATTCCCACATGGCTCTTAAAATTCTTTCTATTAATACAATGGGTCTAAACCACCCTGCCAAACGCAATTCTCTGTGGAGAACAGCCAACCAAGCAAAGTGTGATATCCTCTGTATCCAAGAGACTCACCTGATCGAAAGAGACATTCATCTTTGTCATAATAAGAACTTCCCACACATCTATTGGGCATCCAACCAGATCTCCAAAAGGAAAGGAGTGATAATTGCTATACATAAAAAAGTACCCTTCACCCTCTTGGACAAGACAAATGACCCCAAAGGCAGATTCCTCATCCTGATATGTAAACTAAACTCATTACTTTGTACACTCGTGTGCATTTACGCACCTAACACGCGCCAAATCAGATTTCTGAATGCTTTGATGAAAAAAAATCAAAACAGTCAGAAAAGGCGCATTGATCATATGCGGGGATTTCAACCTAGCACCTGACAAAAATATGGACACCACCAAACCTTTTACCAGACTGACATCCCGCCTACCTAACTTTCTGCGAGAGCACGAGTTGCATGACGTATGGAGATGCCTACATACCACGGAACGAGAATACACATTTCATTCAATACCACACAACTCTTATTCGAGAATTGATCTCTTCCTAGTTGACAAATGGTCCTTACAAAAAATACAAGAAGCTGACATAGGCACAATAACGTGGTCTGATCACGCGCCAATCAGCATAACACTCGCGAGCAACGCCCACCACCCACCATCCAAGTTATGGAGAGCAAATTCATACGTCATGCAAACTCCCCCATACTCTCATTTCATTCAAGATAAAATCAACAAGTTTTTTACTGTAAATGTTGGATTGGTGTCCTCCCCGACTTCTTTATGGCTAGCACATAAGGCAACTATCAGGGGGATACTGATTCAACAAACTGCAAGGGCCAATAGGAGGAGGACGCAGCGAATAGAAGAAATAACGAGGGAAATCTCGAAACTAGAAGCTCTTAACATTTCAAAACCATCCAAAGACTCCCAACAAAATGTTCTAGCTAAACGCCAGGAGCTAAGAACTATCCTACTAGAGATTCATGAAAAAGCATACCGTAAATTGAAGGCCAAAAATTATTCTACATCGAATAAAGCGGGGAAAGATATGGCCAACCTACACCACCCTCTCACAAAACAAAAAGTTACAAACCCACAGGACATAGCAAATGCATTTAGTGCATATTACAGCTCCCTATACAACCTCAAAGATGATTCAGAAACCCCCCAACCTATACAGGAAGACATCAAACATTTCCTCGCCAAATTAGATCTCCCGACCCTAAGCGAGGACCAACTACAAATTTTAAACTCCCCTTTCACTGCACATGAAATTGAGCAGGTGATACAAAAACTTCCCCCAAACAAAGCACCAGGCCCAGACGGGTTTCTGGGAGAATATTATAAGCAATACCTCACTGCCTTGAGCCCTCACATGTGCAATTTATTTAACGAAGCTGCCTCCTCCTCCTCCATGCCTTCTGAAATGCTTGAAGCGACAATTATCGCATTACCCAAACCAGGCAAACCCCCCGATGCTCAACAAAACTTCCGCCCTATCTCCCTGCTGAATGCAGATCTAAAAATCTATGCCAAAACCATAGCACTGAGAATAGCACAAATGTTACCCGCTTTAATTAATAAAGACCAAACAGGCTTCGTAAAGGGCAGACAAACATCAGATGCCACCAGAAGAATGCTTAACCTAATACACTCAGCCAGATGTAGCGGAACGCCTTCTCTGCTTCTGACACTGGATGCAGAGAAGGCGTTCGATAGGGTACATTGGGGGTACATGAAAGAGGTCCTCTTAAGATTTGGCTTCCAAGACACTATCTTATCTGCCATACTAGCCCTGTATAAGGACCCTTCAGCAAAGGTATATGTAAGTGAAATGATGTCTCGCCCTTTCCCGATAACAAATGGCACTCGCCAAGGATGCCCCTTATCCCCACTAATCTTTAATCTAATAATAGAACCCCTCGCAGAGTACATAAGAAACTCAAAGCAAATCACAGGAATCCAAACAGGTCCCTACAACCACAAAATCAGTTTATTCGCTGACGACATCATCTTGACATTAACCGACCCACATTCGTCCCTATTGGCAGCTAGCAATGCACTACAAGTATTCGGCACTCTATCCTACTACAAAATCAACCCATCAAAATCCCATCTACTAGGCATAGGTCTAGACGCAACATCCAGAAATCTAATCTCCCTACAATTCCCTTTCCAATGGGCAGATCGGGGCATTGAATACCTAGGCACAATGCTCACCAGCAACCCAACAAACCTTTTCAGGGAGAACTTCCTACCCTATAAGGAAAAATTCCTTCAAGCACTCAGGGAACTCAGTAGACATAAATTGACATGGTTAGGCAGACTACCAGGGTTCAAAATGATCATCCTCCCTCAACTTCTGTATCTATTCCGTACCCTACCCATATCAATACCGCTAAAGTATATCTCATCACTCCAAGCGGCCTTCCAAAGATATTTATGGGCTGATAAGAAACCCAGAATAGCTAACCGCTGGCTACACAAACACAGAACTGCAGGAGGCTCAGGCGTAGTAAGCATAGCAGACTATTATTGGGCGAATATTCTAATTCAAACAAAGGAATGGTTTCTCCCCAAGCCCACCACGAGATGGGGCGAACTAGAAGCATTATACACCCCCAAGAAACACTTGGGTACATGGTTATGTGGCATACATCCCAAAACCAAACGAAATAGCTCCCTCCCAATTACAATGATAGCTACAGTCAAAGCCTGGCACAAATTGTTAGACTGCAAATGGACAACCACGAATATACAAGCCCTCAACCCCACGATAGACATAATAGAAGAAATCATCCCATACATTAACCTCCCAGCCCAAATGAAACAAAAATCAATAACCTTAAACAGGTTCCTTTCAGATCAAAAAATAAAATCCTACCAATCATTAAAGGAAGACCTAGCCCCAATAGAAGTTTCACACTTCCAGTACCTCCAACTAGTAAGTAGCATTAATAAAAACCCACAAATTAGAGCTAAAATCCCCACTCAGTTACACACTTTCTTGACGCAAGAACGTGAGGGGGTGAGGGGGACCTCGCTTATTTACAACATGCTCCAAGAAAAAACAATCTTTAACCATTCACCCCCATTCATTCAATGGGAAGGAGACCTAGGAAGAGCATTCTCAGGGGAAAGCTGGCGCACAGCATTAAAATATACGTACGCAGCAACTAAATGCTCAGCACTTTGGGAAACAGCACAAAATATATTTCAAAGGAGATATATGACACCAAACAAACTCGCTAAATTCCAGAAATCAACATCCCCCCTATGTTGGAGGGACTGTGGTGAGCGGGGAACACTAACCCATATATTATGGGACTGTCCCAAACTCACAAAGTACTGGGAAGAAGCATTCCATACTATTTCACAAATTATGCGACAAGAGATCAAGCCAACCCCTGAACTAGCACTGGTAAATATAGGCATAGAAAAATTCCCAAAAATTATAGAACAATTATCACACACATCCTACTAGTAACCAAATATCATATAACTAAAAACTGGAAAGACCCAGACCTCCCAAAATTCCAAAGGGTAATAGAAACCACTCACACTCACGCTCAATACGAGAAAATGATAGCAACTACAAACAACTCACTCACAAATACGGAACGAGATTGGAAGCCATGGAACACCTGGTTCCTAAACTAACTAAGTTATTTGAGTCAAACAGTTCAACTTCTCGATTAAAAGTGGAGACTAAGTCAAGAGACAAACCTGAATACACAGTTACCTACACAAGTTAACCTCAAGTTATCCTAGCCTAACTAGCATACACCCCCCTATCCCCCCCCCCCTTCTTCCCTACCTCATCCCTAGCCCCCACCCCCCCCCCCTCCTCAAATCACATCATTACATCAAATCCAGCATGGAAGGAAGGGCCTAACATACTACACAAAGACCGGAAAAAAAGCATAACACACATATGATGGCACTAAAATGCGGCAAAAGTACAAGATACTAACATCAAAAACCTCCCAGGGCACAGTTTTGTTCCCGATTGGGGTGCCCAGGGAGAATTTAACGACCTGAAATCTTAGCAAAGTACTGACCGCCGGTCCTCAACATGTCGCTGACAGGTCATATGCCACAAGTAACACACAACTGGGTATGCAACCGGTATAATTATGGCCAGCTAAGTTAATGGTACCATTCCTTTCATGGTGTTTGCAAGTTTATATTAGCACATATCTGCTATGTTATGTTCTGTTTTTTCAACGCATTTGATCTCAACTTAAGATGTAAAATTCAGATGTATACCGTTCAGCCGGGGTATGCCCCAAAGGCGGTGTTTTGTAATATCTACTCTAAATACTTAAATAAAAAACATTAAAAAAAAAAAAAGAGTTCGGTGAAGATATGGGAGTGATAGCTGGGGTTCAGTGATTGAGATAATCACATCATCTGCGTAAAGACCGATTTTGTGGTCACAGTTGTTTATGGTGATGCCTTTAATTAAGTCATTGGAGTGTATAGAATGAGCTAGAGGCTCCATGATGAGTGCAAAAATCAATGGTGTGAGGGGGCAACCCTGCCTCGTGCCATTGGAGATTTTAAAAGGTTCTGAAAAGATGCCCAAATTGATCACCCTGGCAGATGGGGCAGAATATAGAGCCATTATGGCTTTAAGCAGAGGACCAGAGAAGCCAAATTTTATTAAAACTGCCTGTAAGAAGTTCCAGTCCACTCTGTCAAATGCCTTCTCTGCATCCAAGGAGATGAATAGAGAAGGCATTCGACTGCGTTCCGCAAGTTGTAGCAGACTGATATACCGCCTTGTGCCATCTGATGCCTGCCTCCCGTTCATAAATCCGACCTGATCTGGGTGGACCAGTTGGGGGATTACCGTGGCCATGCGGGATGCAAGGAGTTTGGCAAAAAGCTTTGTGTCTGTATTTAGCAATGATATTGGCCTATAACTGGCTGGATCTTCTGATGGTTTGCCTAGTTTAGGGATGGTGTTTATAGTAGCTTCCAGAGCTTCTTCCGAAATTGAGCCGGTCAGTAACGTGTGGTTAAATGCCTGGCAGAGAAATGGGTTCAGTGGAAGCTTAAATTGTTTGTAGTATTCATTACAGAGACCATCCGGGCCAGGCGCCTTATGGAGTGGTAAGGAGACTATGGCACGTTTGATCTCCAACTCAGTGAAGGGTTCCGAGATATTTACAAGTTGCTCATGAGTAAGAGATGGCAACCTAAGGTGATCTAGGAAACGTGCTATATCATTTGTGGTGGGCGCTTCTGCTGCTCCCGAGGAGGCTAAATTGTACAGTGTGGCATAGAATTGACTGAAACGATCAGCTATGTCTTTCGGGTTGGAAAGACGCTTCTGATCTGTAGAAAGCAGATAAGGTATCTTTGAGTGTACTAGATGTCTTATAAGTTGTTTTGCGAGGAGGGCCCCTGGTTTGTTATGATGGGCGTAAAAGTTTAGTTTCAATCTTTTCAGGGTTAGGTCAAAATTCGAATGTAGGTGGTCACTCAGGGACTTTCTGACCTTATTTAAATCTTGTTCCAAGGAAGGATTTGGTGTAGCCTTATGAGCCTTTTCGAGGGCACTAATTTGCTCTAAGAGCTTAGTTGTGGTGGCATTATGCTTCCTTTTTTCCTGGGCCCCAAACTTTATAAGGAGACCTCTGATCACAGCCTCGTGGGCATTCCAACATGTATATGGGTTTGTGACAGAATTGGCATTATGTTGAAAGTATTCTTTTATCGCGGAATCAACATGTTTCTGGTAATGCGGATTGGTCAAGAGGGAGGTGTTGAGTCTCCATCTTTTGCCTACAGGCACATAATTTGGGGGAAATAGTTTGAGAGTGATGGGGCATGGTCAGACCAAGTGATATTGCCAATCTTGCCATCTTGTACTGCTTGAAGTGTGAGTTTATCTACCAGAAACATGTCTATTCTAGAGTAGGCTTTATGTGTGTGTGAGTAGAAGGTGTAATCCTTTTCAGTGCCATGTAAACATTGCCATGGATCGTAGAGGTCTTCGGCGGGGAGGAGCTTGGAGAGGGTAGTGGTTTGTTTCCGCAGGGGATTAGAGGAGTCCAAGTTTTTATCCACTATTTGGTTAAAGTCCCCGCAGATGATGAGAGGGCGTTGTCTGAAGGGTGTCAATTTACCTATGACTGATTGGTAGAATTGGTCTTGGTGGGTGTTTGGGGTGTAAATATTGACCAGGGTTAGTGTTTGGTCATTAAAGGTGGCATGGAGAACAATGTATCTCCCTAATGGGTCAATTTCGGAATGGAGTAATTTGAATGCCACCGAGGAGCGGATAGCAATTAAGACTCCTGCTCTTTTCTTGGGCGCGTTTGCTGTAAAGCAGAGAGGGAATAATTTGTGGCTGCAATTGGGCGGTTTCGCTGCAGCAAAATGTGTTTCTTGGGCACAGATGATGTCTGCTTTACTGTTTAATGCCTCTTTCCAAAATAATTGGCGTTTAAAGGGTGAATTGAGGCCCTTGAAGTTGAGGGAAGTAATGCTGAGGGTCATGGCTCGGATTTGCAATACTGGAGATGAACTATTAGGCGAGTTTCCAAGGAGGACACCTGCTATTCAGCAATTGTGAGTATATGTGGCTACGGATGGAAACTTCAAAGTATGAAATATGTAACAACAACGCTATGACTGTGTTAGATGTCACGAGAATAAGAAGATAAAGGAAAAAATAACAATAAAAAAACAAAACAACTTAAATAGCAGTAAAACAGAATGCCAATAACATGAATCATATAAATGTGGGTACTTGAAAGTGCGTAGCACTTTGATATTACCTGGGGGGAACCAAGGGAGCCAATATATATAACACAAAAAAAAAACAAATGAGAAAAGTATTCTCAGCCGAAACTGGGTTGCTCAATGGGTTCTAGGTCCATGGTGCTTATAGTAACAGGCCAAAGCCTGAAAGGAGCCAGGAATTAGAGTTGGGGCTCCCGCTCGAGTCGTGGTAAAGATTAAGGACCGAGGAAAGTCCGAAACCGGACAATGATATTCGTGGTACCTGGATCTTGGGTAACTCGTTGGGTCAAAGCCGACTCTTATGAAAAGAGTAAACAAAAAAAAAACACAATATATATAACCGAGGGAACCAAGGGGGGTCCATTATAGTTTCACGATGCGTGAAAGTTCATGGGTGTAAATATACTAAGTACAATAACCGTAAGACAAAATGACGATAAATTCAACAAAACAAAAAAATAACAATAAAAAAGGAAATAGAAGAATAAGAGCACTGTAGATTGTGTCAGTATCGCAACAACAATGTATAAAGTATGAAACTTCAAAGGTAGGCATCGGTGTA
>BLSH010052545.1:102707-113455 GCA_018402905.1 Glandirana rugosa | reverse complement strand
CCCCCCCCCCCCCCCCCCACACTCTCTGTGACCCTCATTTCCTCTATTAGGTCTACAGTCTCTGACACTCCCCTCCAGCATTGCATATATTGAACATTGTGTGGCCCTTTGTCAGGGGCCGCATCTGAGGCCTCCTTTAGCTCACACGTTGACAACCACTGCTTTAGACTGATGCTTCTACCTAATACCGGGGAACTCTACCTATTCAGCAGGGACCTTTTTTTTTTTTTTTTCACCATGCTGGCCCAAACAAAGTATTTCCTTTACTAATCAATGCAGCGGCCATCAGCGCTTTATAAACTCTATATAACATCAGACCCATACAGTATACAGCGCTGTGTCCGGGATCCATACTTCCCACCCCACTGCCAGAACAAAATCGAGTCGGGCTGATCACTGCTCAGCCATTCACAGGCTGCTTTGTATTTTGAATTGAATGGCTGAAGTGGAGATTGGGGTATCGTCTGTCAACCTGTGCTCACCCCTTGCGCTGTCCGTGTCCCCTGCCAATCAGAGAAAGCCTTGTGCTCATTTATAGAATACAAGGCTTCCTGTGAATGGCTGAACAGCACTGAGAAGGACTCAGTTTTTTGTTCTGGGACCCTGAAGTCCCCACACGGCTGCCGGAAGAGCTGATAACGTTTGCCACAGTTATATACTGTATACAGGTGATACAGTGCTGTAAACCATTGCTTTGATTATACACCAAGGATAGAAATATTGGCTAAAAAAAGGGGTACCACATCCATCTAAACCATTAGCTACAAAAAATCCCCATCCCCTTTACTGCTACCAGCGAGGAACGACCACAACGATAATAAAATATATAGTTTATTACAAATTCTTAATGTTGGCCACCATATTACTTTAACCAATAAACTTTGCTGTATGGTGCCAGAGGCTGACGTGTTTCCCATATACTAGCTTCCTCAGGACCTTGTTCTCTTGACAGCAAAGCGTTGGCACATGGCATAAGAGGGTGCATTAGAAATGCTGGTGGGATGTACGATGAGGGCACAACCCTTGCGTGGCCTGGTGGTGCAGCAGATTAAACCATTGGTATGGGGAAGATCACATCACCATTCAAGTGCAGTCACAGCTCTATCCAGTCTGACGGGTGTGACTTACCAGTCATGTTCCCCTAGCCATAGCCCAAATTAACCATAGGCGGCTGAAAACGGCGTAAGACCACCTGCAAGTTCAGCATAGAGCCAGTGTTTTCTGGCTTCCCAAAGCTTCCCAAAGTGGGGGCATTAAAGCTTCCCTCCAATGGGTAGGTCTCAGCCAGCCAATACAGGGCTATCTTACACCAAACCTCCATTGCATTCACCATTGATTCATAAAGGAAATCTTTAGTCTGGGCCAGCTTGGTCCAAGCAAACTCTTTAAAGTCCTTGTATTGCTGAAGTTTGGCTTTAATGTACAGATGATCTCTTTAAACAAATCTTCTTTACTTCTATAACAGGGACTGTTATTACGACAACTCCACCAGCTGTCCGCGCTGCACGAGGCTGAACCTTCGCAAACAGGCGCAGGAGGAGGGAGAAGAACAGCGGCAGTGATCTCCGGGCCCCCCCCCCCCCAATCCCAGGACATTTATTGGGTGAAGGTCGTACCATGATGGACATCCCTGGCTGGAACCATTTTACCACCATGGAGATATCGTCTCAGTATCTTTTATTTGGGGGTCCGATGATACATTCCAGACTGAGGCACTCTGGTCAACTCCATTATCACACGACCCCCTTCTGGACCCCTCCACTCTTCTACAGTCGCTGCTGTCAATGTCCGTCTTCAGGGTGCCTTATTGTCACCACACAGGTGGCAATTCAGTAGCAGAATTTGTTCTGAGGGCAAATCTAAGACTGGCTTCTTCCTTTCCACGTCTGGCCTCTGTGGTTAGAGGTTCTTACCTGCACTGCCAAGGAGGACTCTGGTGAACCCCAAAACCTTTGAACCTGGTATACTTGGGTGTGTCAAAGTGAACCCAACCCGGTGCGCAGAGAAGACATAAGGTGCCATGCATACCTCCAGATCACGATCCAGCAAAGTAGGGGGGTATTTCCTGGCACCTTATGACCACACACTTTGGGTTTGTGTTGATGGCGTCGGTTTGACATTGGTTTGAATTCATTAAATGTATTTATTGGTGCACTTGGCCTTCATTCAACCTGCTTGAGGGAAGCAACAACCAGTCCATCACCACGGGTCCTAAGAACCCCCTTTTATCCTAGCTGTCCTTTCAAATGCCATCTTTCTCATAGCCAACCATTGGCAGGCATGCCTGTTCCTCTTCTCTGCATCCCATTTGGCCCCACTTTTCAGAAAGTCTCCAGCTTTAGCATATTGTGAGATGGGAGGGGGGAGTCCTGTTTGCTAATGGCAATGAAATCAATAGCTTGGGGACTGCAGTTACATTCCGGGGGGCTGGACAGGAGGTGCGCATTGGCACATTATGGTACCCGGCTGTTCTATGCATACATTGATATCCTGGGTGTTCTGTGAGCCGAAGGTTTGCTTTACACAGAAGTCAGTCCACCCAAAAATGTTTACTTGAATTTGGAGTCTGGAGAGTTATTGGCTCCTGGCTTGTTATGCATTGAATGATCTAACCGAGGTCCTCCTGCCACAAGTCCTGACTGTTCTGGTCCACCTTGATGTCTCTGCAGGTTCTGGATCCTGTTATGCTCTTCATAAAACAGTAAATCTAGAATATAGCAGCAGAGTGGAAACCCCTCAGATCTGGAAACTCAGCACAGGGATGGTGCAACCCCTCCTAATGGGCACAGCGGGTGTTCAGACCCTAGAACTCAGCACAGGGGATGGCGGGAACCCCTCATAATTGGCACAGCGGGTGTGCAGACCCAGGAACTCAACACAGGGATGGTGGGAACCCTTCGTAATGGTCACAGCAGGCTACAGACCTGGGAACTCAGCACAGGGATGGTGGGAACCCCTCATAATGGGCACAGTAGGTGTAGAGACCTGGGAACTCAGCACGGGGATGGTGGGAACCCCTCGTAATGGGCACAGCGGGTGTGCAGACCCGGAAACTTGGTAAGGGGGATGGTGGGAACCCCTCATAATGGGCACAGTGGGTGTAGAGACCCGGGAACTCAGCACAGCGATGGTGGGAACCCCTCATAATGGGCACAGCGGGTGTACAGACCGAGGAACTCAGCACAGGAATGGTGGGAACCCCTCATAATGGGCACAGCAAATCTCACTGATGGAGTCCCTGAGAAACAGAAACGTTTGTTAGGTAGTTTAACTCTCCAGCATCTTCTCACACTGAAATATGATTTGAGTGGACTGACTATTTAAGATCTCCATACAAATGAGTTGTCGATTGCTTTATCCAGCTGGTTGGATTATTCCTCTGAGATTCCCCCAACATTCACTGTTCTGCAGAACATTTGTCGGGCTCCACCAATCTCTGCACAATGAAAACAAAACCCGAATATTGGAAACCAATGTGTGCTGCTCTTTAGTGGTGAAATCTTCCATCCATCACCCCCATGTATGTGGACATCTTTAGATTGCTACTTCATGTACAATTTTTGAGGGCTTTTCTCATCTTTCTCAGTGACCTCCATCAGCAATAAGCCTATCAGAGAGGTCTTAGTAAGGCAGTATAGAGGCTGATAGTGAAGTCTGTAGACTGCATTTTATGAATACCTGATTCCAAGGAAGACTTTCTCCTGGGAAGTGGAGGGGTGACCAATGCTAGGTGAGCCAATTAGAAGCGTTTTCCACTCTCAGAGAGAAAATGGAAGTCTCTACACGTCCCCCCACCCCCCCCCCCCCCAACTGCCGTTTGGAGGAACCCCCCATTCGTTGGCTGTTTGAATAGCTCTTCCGTAGGGATCAGAAGCCACCATCACTCATGACTTTTATTGATGAGACCCGGTTTGCCCTCTGAGAGACATGCCTCTTCGCCATGGACAGCCTGGCACAGGGTACAGCCCATCCATTAAAGCCAATAAATGTGCAGCGCTGGACATCTGTTAGTTTTTGTGGTTTACAAGGGTTGTATAGTCACCTTGAGTGCTGTTGCTGTATTCGTTTGGTGCGCTCACTTTATATATTTATTGTTTACAGCCCATCCATTGCACAGCGACAGGTACTGGAGGATCCGGCTGTGCTGCCCCCAACATGCCAAGAGGTGGTCCTATGGAGCTGTTCAAACAGATCAGTAAAGAGGAGAAAACCCACGTAGGGGGACCCCCAGTGATCAGCAAAGGGGGGGGGGGATCCTTTTCAATACAGAAGAGGAGAAATTGCGCTAAAAGAATTTAAATTGTATGACAAATCTGAATCCAAAATGTTGCACTAATAGCCAATCACATAATATAGTGCCGGAAAATTAAAAGTGTATCACAAATAATAAAACTAAAGTGCGAAAATAATCCCAAATGGTGAAGAGTGAAAAGTCTGAGATTAAATTGATGCTCCAAACACCTTAGTGCAGTGTTTCTCAACCTTTTATCAGTCAAGGCACCCTCCAAAATGATGGGCAGTCTCGAGGCACCCTCCAAAATGATGGGCACTCTCGAGGCACCCTCCAAAATGATGGGCAGTCTCGAGGCACCCTCCAAAATGATGGGCAGTCTCGAGCCACCCTCCAAAATGATGGGCAGTCTCGAAGCACCCTCCAAAATTAAGGGCAATCTTGAGGCACCCTCCAAAACTATGGACAGCCTCGAGGCACCCTCCAAAATGATGGGCAGTCTCGAGGCACCCTCCAAAATGATGGGCAGTCTCGAGCCACCCTCCAAAATGATGGGCAGTCTCGAGCCACCCTCCAAAATGATGGCCACACTGGAGGCACCCTCCAAAATGATGGGCAGTCTCGAGGCACCCTCCAAAATGATTGGCAGTCTCGAAGCACCCTCCAAAATTAAGGGCAATCTTGAGGCACCCTCCAAAACTATGGGCAGCCTCGAGGCACCCTCCAAAATTACTGACTGATCAGTATTCCAATGTTTCTCTTCATTTTTTCCCATCACTCAGCTTATAAATGTGACCCCAATGCTGATGGAGAAGGGCAGGGGAGGTTCAAACAAGGATGCTATGCAGGCGACTGACATCCTCCTTATTGACTGAAAATGTCATTGGTCGCTAGGAGGTTAGCAGTTAGAAGATCGTAATGCTGCACAATGAAAACATGGTTTTGTGTAACTAAAAGGCAGGTTTCATCCACCTACCACCTTGTATACAATTTTTGTGGGCAATTTTTAAGCATTTTGCCAAGGCACCCCTGAAGAGACCTCAAGGCACCCCAGAGGGCCTGGGCAACCTGGTTGAAAAAGGCTGCCTTGGTGTCCCACCACTGTAAGTGTAAAAGAACCCTTACTGAAGCTAATGGGCTCTTTGTAAGTTAAGTCGTCTATGCTTGTGTATCTTTGACACCTCTGCTGGGGGAAGCATGAGCCACCTCTAGGTCTTCACTTATGGTCTTGAGCACCTCATCCATATAAGGAGGATTTGCCACCATGACATGAAAATAGAGCCACAATCACCAGCATAGCAAAAAAAAAAACCTCTAAAAGGATTTATTCAAAAATGACTAACCACCTACATTCTTAAAATCAAATAGCACTTATCACTATAAAACTTCGGTCCTGGGATTCGAACTGCCCACTTTCTAGTTGCAGTGTGCGTGGTGACGTCATGAGCAATAGCTCTGGTCTACGCGTTTCATCACAACTGACGTCATCGGGGGCACGGATCCTTTTCAGTAAGCTTGGGTGCTGCTGACCCCAATGTTGTACAGTGAACCCGTGCTCTGCCCATGCAGGACAAGGTACTGGTTTCAGTTTTATGTGATATTGGATGGAGCGTGGCATAAGACCATACTGAAACCAGAAGCAGAAATGTTGGGTAGTGTCTTTGCTCCTGGCAGGTAAATGGAAAGGTGATCTTAATCTTTTCTCTATAGCCTTTTTTCATTCTACAAGAACTGCTTCTGGGGTGGTCTACTTATAAAAAAAAAATTGCTGTACAAATGTGACAAACATTCACACATCCGCGGCCAAAACTTGCCATATTTTGTCTAAAATGATAATTTCCTATGATTGTAAGCGCCATCTAGTGGCCAGAAGGCTGTAGTTGCCCGATTGTGACGTTTCATAAAAAATACCATATTATGGCCACTAGATGGTGCTTATGATGATAGGAAATAATCACAGTAGACAAAATAAAAGATCTGTGTACTTACCTATATTTAGTCCAGTCCTGTGATCCTGGAACTCCAGCTCCCCTGTGTCAGTGAGCGGCGGCTGCAGGGGAGAGGAGTGAGCGTCAATAATGGGCAGTCCATGGGAGCCTAAGTTCCCCACTGCTGTCAAGTGCCTCCCTGAGCCAGAGCTGCGGGATCATGTGATCAGACCGGGCTAATAGAAGGTAAGTATACAGATATTTTTTACACTTCAACGTTTTATTGTATTTATTTCTGTCTTTTGGTTGAATGTGACGGACATGCAACTTTTTTTCAGATTAAAGTGGGATTCAAGCCAAACACGAACGATTCTTAGAAATACACCCCCTCTATCCTATCCTGCCTGTGTCCTGACAGAAAGCCGCTACCCATCAGAATATGCAACCGAAGTGACATTCCGTTGCCGCCATCTTGGTACACCCCGCACTCCTCTGCAGTAAGCCTACAGTTAGAAGGCGGCAAGGTGGCCATCTTGTTACACCCACCGAAGTCCTGTATTTCACACTTATTTTTACCAGTAATCTGAGCTTATAAAGTGAAATTCAGGATTCAGAAGTCTGACAATGTTTTGAGGTTGAATTTTAAAAGCAGCGGTGTTTTGTCGGATTAGCAAACCTGGGAGATCAGCAGGCTTGCCTCTGCTTTTAAAATTGAACATTAAAACAGTGTCACAGATTTCCAAATCCTGCATGTCACTATATAAGCTCAGTTTACTGGTAAAAATAAGTGTGAAATACAGGACTTCGTGGGTGTAACAAGATGGCCGCTTGCTGGTGTAGCATCGTTTATTGAAACTTCACAGAAATGGAAACCAGAAGTGACGTGTCGCCATGTTTCTACACCCGCAATCGTCTGCACTAAGGATACAGAGAGAAGGCGGCAAGCAGACATCTTTGTACACCCACCTGATTTTTTAAATTCACACTTATGTTTAACAGTAAACGGAGATTACATACTGAAATATGGGATTTAGAAATGCGTCTCACTGTTTTGATGTTACAGCTTAGCAAATGTCACAGAAGACCGCTGCTTTCAAAATGTAAGATTGGCAGGCTTGCCGCTGCTTTTAAAAACAAACATAAAAACAGTGTCACGTATTTCTACATACTGGATTTCAGTATGTAAGCTCTGTTTACTGTTAAAAAGAAGTATGAAATAAAAAACTCTGGTGGGTGTACAAAGATGTCCGCTTGCCGCCTTCTCTTTGTATCATTACTGCGGACGAGTGCGGGTGTAGCAACATGGCGGTGGCAAAACTTCACTTCCGGTTTCCATCTCTCTGGGGTTTCAACAAACGACGCTACACCGCCTTCTCACTGTAGGCTTACTACGGACGAGTGCGGGGTGTACCAAGATGGCGGCGATGGAACGTCACTTTGGTTGCATATTCTGATGGGTCGCTGCTTTCTGACAGGACACAGGCAGGATAGGCTAGAGGGAGAGGGGGTTGCATTTCTAAGAATCGTTAGCGTTGGGCTTGAATTCGAAAAAAGTTGCATGTCCGTCACATTCAACCAAAAGACCAGAAATAAATACAATAAAATGTTGAATCCTCTGAAGTGCAAACCCGCAGCTGATCCAGAGGAAGGGAAAAAAAAAAATGTATAAAGTCCATTGTGGTACAATGAAAACGTTCCTTCCTGGCCACCAAAGACCATTAGATACTCCCTGGATCATCATCATCATCATCCATCATTCATCATCAATGAAATTCAGATCCAGTTATATTTTGTGCATCTAGAAACCAATCTGGCTTTTTGTTGCAGTCTGATCACTGGGGGAGGGGAGACTGTGGAAATGCTTCTCTGTGCCTGCAGCAGACTGATGACATCATTTCAGACTAGGCAAAGTCCCTGGACTGGAAATCAAGGATGGCTTCTCAATGGTTAAAAGAGAAGTATGGGGGTTTTTGGTCACCCCCCCCCCCTTTATACTTACCAAGGTGGATGCAGCATCGCCCCCCTGGCGTCTTTACCCTGAGAACCGAGCAATCGACCGCCGCCAGGGCCTTGATTCTCACTGATCCCCGAGCGGAGAGATGATTGACAGCAAGCCCTCCACTCTGCTCCTCCTCGCTCACTGGAGCGCTGAGCTGTGGAGGGGGCGGGGAGCGGCTCGCTGTCGGCCCAGGCACCTGGGGGGGGGTCCAGACTCTTGAAGGCGCAGTGCCGGGCCCGACTTCAGTGACGTCAGCAAAGAGCGAAATAAACTGCACTCCTGTGATCCATAGAAGTAGAGCCAAGCGAGCTTTGGCCACACTTCTCCTTTAAAGGTGATACCTCTGCTGTACATCGTGACATGCCTGGGATTTATTCGTGCAGAAAAAGTCCACTTTGCATCATTATTGTGCCCATTCCTGGTCAGTGTTGCTACGAGTGATGTCATTACCCTGGAAGCTAAGATATGGACCATGCATGGGACAGCGCTGAGTCCACCACACCCTCCCGGACAATGATTGGCTTTATGACAAACCCAATGGAATGATATCGTGTTCTGGAAGTTGGGGACCACTTCTACGCCTTTCATTGTGGAATTTGTTTAGCGGGCCTTTTATTTAATTTAATCCGTGACTTTATATTAGAGAATGACAGAAATTTCCTGTCTGATCCTCTGAGGCCCGGGTACATTTTATTCCCTAATAAGATTGGAAATGATCGTTTCTTTTCTTTGTACATTTATTGTATTTATTGTCAAAAAATATAACTGCTGCAACACTCGGTATATTCTGAAGGGTTTTTATTGTCCCCGGCATGGTCTGAGCTTTCACCGCCTTTATCTGGTTATTTCTCCATCTGTCTGTTTTACACAATATGGTCTACGATTTGTGGCCTTCTGACTGTCATATCTGTATGATTTAGATGGACATCCCATCCCAAAATCATGGACAATAATACGGAGTTGACCTCCCCTTCAGGGCTATAACAGCCTCCACTCTTCTGGGAAGGCTTAGCACAAGATTTTGGAGTGTGATGGTAGGAATTTGTGCTCATTCAGCCAAAGGAACATTTGTGAGGTCAGGTAATGATGTTGGATGAGAAGATCTGGCTATCAGCGTTCCAATTCTTTCAAAAGATGCTCAGTAGGGTTGAAGTCAAGGCTTGGTGCAAACCATTCCGGTTCATCACGGTGTTCAGTAGGGTTGAGGTCAAGGCTCAGTGTAGACTTCTCTAGTTCATCCCAAAGGTGTTTTTCGGGGTTTAAGGTATAAGGCTCAGTCTAGGCCATTCCAATTCATCCCAAAGGTGTTCAGTAGGGCTGAGGGGAAGGTTCTGTGTAGACCACTCCAGTTCATCCCAAAGGTGTTCAGTAGGGTTGAGGTCAAGGCTTGGTGTTGACCTCAACCCGAATGAACACCTCTGGGATGAACTGGAGTGATCAAGGCTTGGTGTAGAGGAGGAGATCTCATTCCTCCACACCAAACTCCTCATACGATGTCTTTATGGTGTTGGCTTTGTCCACAGGGGCACAGTCATGCTGGGACAGAAAAGGGCCTTCCCCAAACTATTCCCACAAAGCTGGAATCGCACATCCAAACTGTCATTACCAGTACCCTTCCCTGGAGCCCAATCATTGGGAGAGATGCCCACATCTTTTTGCCCATAGGGTGTACACAATGCCCTTTTTCTTTCTAAAATCGTAGCTATCTGTGGAAATGTTATTTACAAAGCATTGGCTACCTACAATTATTTTCTCCAAACACTGTCTACAAGAACCTGATCTGTTGGTCGTGGGCCCATTTTTGTTAACCAAAAGATCTCTTTATAGCTTTTACCTTCCTGCTCACCCCAATGCTGAGATCTACCTTTGGGACTTCCTGGTACCATGGAGTCTCACTTCTCCAACTGCAGAAGGAAAAGTCTCAAACCTTATGCTGCACACGGCATAACAGAAATTTGACAGGGCCACCTTGTAATGTTTATTTTAGGACCAGGAACCTCCAATACAGAAGAGATGCAGGGAACGAGTGGGTGCCTTGACACCGGCATCCATCCAAAACAGAAACCAGCCCGGAGGGATCACTCATGGTTATTTACTTGTATAACAATGCTGCATTTAAATTAATCACTTAAAGCGGAGTTCCACTCAAAAGTGGAACTTCTGCTTATCTGTCTCCCCCCCCCCCCCCTCCTCCGGTGCCACATTTGGCACCTTTCAGGGGGAGGGGGGGAAGGGATAGCTGTTCTTGACAGGTACCCTTCCCCACTTCCGAGAGACCGGACTGTGGCCCAATCTCCTGGAAGTTCGCCCCCCTCCACTGCTGGCCCAATTGGAAAGCGCAGCGTGCTATGTGTGGTAGGGAACCGGCTGTGAAGTCGAAAGGCTTCACTGCCGGGTTCCCTTACCAGGAATGGCCGGGGCTGCACCCGACGTCCGATACGAAGATCAGCTGGGGTGCTGACATTGTGGGCTCCCTGGACAGGTAAGTGTCCATATATTAAAAGTCAGCGGCTGCAGTATTTGTAGCTGCTGACTCTGAATATTTTTTTTTTTTTTGGGGGGGGGGGGGGGCCTGGACCTCCTCTTTAAA
>BLSH010052545.1:65748-78180 GCA_018402905.1 Glandirana rugosa | reverse complement strand
AATGGAGACATGTATCGTTACCTGCCGTTAAAAAATACATCATATGTGCCCCCATCATACCCTCCACACTCCTCTCCTGTACATACTGCCCCCATCATACCCTCCACACTCCTCTCCTGTACATACTGCCCCCACCATACCCTCCACACTCCTCTCCTGTACATACTGCCCCCATCTTACCCTCTGCACTCCTCTCCTGCAGATTCAGATGTAAAGGGAAACTGCAGAATCAGATGTAAAGGGGAACAAGCCCTGTGCATTCAGATGTAACTGTTGACTCTGATGTAAAGGGGGACTCTTGTGATCAACTGCATAAGATTAGTCATTTAATCACAAAAATATATGTATAGTGTATACTACATAAAAAATTGCCGTCCATTGCTATGTACAGAGGTAATGAATTGAATGCACTACAAAAAAAATAATTGGCGTGAGCTGCTAAAGTGTTCGGGTTTGGCTTGACGAAAAGGTGGCAACCCTAGGGAGCACTGTACCCCGGTGACATTTATAAATATACAGTATGGGGGGGAGGGGGGTCCGGATGTCTGTGCCAGGGAAGTCGGTACCACGGAACAGTCGGTAGGTTCCCTTTCGGTACTCACCGTCCACCTCTCACCGACACTTCCGGGTGCCTCACTGCAAATCTCGCGAGAGAACGCAGCCTGAGGGGGCGGGGCCCGCCTGGTCACATGACATCGGCGCGTCCTGTATATCACGTGAGGGGTTCTGAGTCGCCGATTCTGACGTCTCAGCTGTAAAAGTCGTCGCACTGACATGGCCGCGCCCACCGCACCGTGATTGGCTCTCTATTTTACCTGTAAGCTCGTCTTGTGGAATGCCAGGCCGGTGTAGAGCTGTGAAGTGACATCGCTTTGTCTTTCCTGCAGGAGGGTCGGCCGCCATATTACTGAAGACCGGACGGTTCTTCCGCTCTCTACCAGAAGGAGGCGTGGCTGCAGAGTGGAGCTCCAGGCTTGCAGGAAGACACGTGACCTCCACTCCGCTCCGCCTGCTTTTATTATTATTGGGGAAGTTTATAAATCCGCAGTCAGACCCCTCGCTGCAGTTGTGTGCAATGAATGAATGACACCTTACAGCTCATTCATAAAAAATAAGAAAGGTGGCATGGAGGTCACATGCAGCTCCACCAGTGCCCGTCAATGCAGCCTCACCAGTGCCCATCAATGCAGCCTCACCAGTGCCCATCAATGCAGCCTCACCAGTGCCCATCAATGCAGCCTCACCCGTGCCCATCAATGCAGCCTCACCAGTGCCCATTAATGCAGCCTCACCAGTGCCCATCAATGCAGCCTCACCAGTGCCCATTAATGCAGCCTCACCAGTGCCCATTAGTGCAGCCTCACCAGTGCCCATCAATGCAGCCTCACCCGTGCCCATTAATGCAGCCTCACCAGTGCCCATCAATGCAGCCGCGTCAGTGCCCATTAGTGCAGCCTCACCAGTGCCCATTAATGTTAGTCCCCACCCCCCAGTATCTGGTCTGAGCAGTTCTACTTACAAGCACACCTGCAGGTGGTTCCTCTGGAGTGAGGTGAGCGGGCGGGGATTCCCATACCCTGCCCAGCAATGAACGAATCCCCCGCTGACTGCTGTGTAGCGGTTTAGAAAGAAATCTTTTCCGGGCCCCCTGTGTTCAGCTGGGGAAGGGGGACAAAGCGCGGGCTATTTGCTCGCTTTCGGTGGATTAAACTTCCGCATCGCTCCCGGCGGCTCCAGTGCAGTGCGCTTTGTCCCCCTTCCCCAGCTGAACACAGGGGGCCCGGAAAAGATTTCTTTCTAAACCGCTACACAGCGGGGGATTCGTTTATTGCTGGGCAGGGTATGGGAATCCCCACCCACTCACCTCGCTGTCACTAATCGGCCCACTGACCCATCGGCCCACCAGGAAACTCCCGATGGCCAATCCAGCCATATGGATCAGACCAAAACGATGGACAAATGAGGTGGACAGAGCGACTTTGTTCCAAATCAGGGCCATTTGGAACAATGAAAATAAAGCATGGAGACATGGATGGGTGGATGGATGGATGGATGTTGCAGTGCTTTGAACATTAAAAACAAATTAAAATGGTTTGTGGCGCTCAGATGCCGTGTAGTTCCACCTTAAAGTGGTAGTAAACCCTCCTATCATTTTCAGCCAAGGAAGCCGCCATCTTGGCCTCTGCACATGTGATCAGCTGTGACGCCAGCCATTGGATGGTTTGACAGTTCAGTTTAGAGCACAGCCAATGGGAGCGTTACATTTCGGCACGTGTCGGAAATGGAAGTGGTTTTTAAACTGTTAAAGTGGTAGTAAACCCATCCATTTAAGTGCCCTTCCGGGGTCCCTCTGAAGATTGAGGCCTCGTACACACGGACGTTTTTTGACGCCGGCGTTTTCTGGCGTTTTTTGCAGCTCTCCATGTTAGTCAATGGCCCCATAAAAACGTTGGCGTTTTTGAGCTGTAGGTGGCGTCGGCGTTAGTGAGCTGAAAGTAGAACCCACGGCCAGCGCGTTCCCAAGCTGTAACGTTTTGCCGTTTGACGCCGACACCGCAAAATGCCAACTAACATTGTACCGGCGTTTTCCGACGCCGACGTTTTTAGGCTGAAAAATAGCAGAGGGATGATTTTTTTTTTTAAAAAAAACGCCTATTGACGCCGACGCTCACTAACGCCGACGCATAACGCCAAAAAACGCAGATTTTTTTTTCCTTGACGTCGGACCTGACGTTTTGTTTATTTTTTAAAGGTGCGCCCGTGTGTGTGAGGCCTAAAGGCCAAGTCCACCTTTTATACAATGTTACACCCATATTTAACCACTTCCCGACCAGCGCCGTAAATAGGCGGCGGTCGGGTTTGATCGGCTGTACCGGGTTATAGACTGCAGCTGCAGGCTGTATCCCAGTGTCATTTTTTAGAGCTGGCGGTCGGCTATCCAGGGGTAACGACCAATCCGGCTCGGGAGCCGCTCGGTCGTTACCCCAGGAGGCGGGAGGGGACGCGCCCCCCCTCTCCCGCCGCCTTTCGCCGCTCTTCTCCGGCCTCCCGTCCCACCGGGAGACCGGAGCGACGATCCGGCGCGTCCGCCAGCTGGAAGGAGACTCGACAAAAGCCGTAATCGGCTCCGATCGGGTCTCCTTCGGCAAATTCCGGAAGCGACGTCACAACATCACTTCCGGTTTACACGGCGGCTAACGGCGCCAAATTTAAAAAAATGACAATATTCAGAATCGCTGTTTTTGGCGATCTGAATACTGTGAAGTGCAAAGGAGGAATGGGGGGTCTTTTAGACCCCCCCCGGCCCTCCAAAAAGAGTCCCTGTCACCATATATTACTATGGGATGTTTACATTCCTTGTGATAGCAATAAAAGTGATCAGATTTTTTTTTTTTAAAGGAACAGTGCTAAAAATAAATAAATAAATGAAATAAAAAAAAAAAAAAAAAAAAAAGATTTAAAATCGCCACCGTCCCCGCGAGCTCGCGCAGCAAAGAAAACGCATACGTAAGTCGCGCCCACATATGAAAACGGTGTTCAAACCGCACATGTGAGGTATCGCCGCGATCGCCAGAGTGTGAGCAATAATTCTAGCAAAAGACCTCCTCTTTAACTCTAACCTGGTAACTGATAAAAATTTTTAAAGCGTTGCCTATGGAACTTTTTAAATACCAGACTTTGTCGCCATTCCGCGAGTGCGCACAATTTTCAACCATGTCATGTATGGTATCTATTTACTCGGCGTAAAATCCTCTTTCACAATATGGAAAAAAATTGGGCTAACTTTACTGTTGTCTTATTTAACTCAAAAAAGTAAAATTGTTCCAAATCGCGCTTGAAAGACCGCTGCGCAAATACCGTGTGACAAAAAGTATTGAAACAATCGCCACTTTATTCTCTAGGGTGTTTGAAAAAAAATATATATAATGTTTGGGGGTTCTAAGTAATTCTCTAGCAAAAAAAAAATGTTTTTAGCTTGTGACCACCAAATGTAAAAAAGGGGCCCGGTTGGCAAGTTGTTAAGGTGCAGCATGATGCCAATCCAACCCCTCACCCTCATACCGCCCCCTTCTGGCCGAATTCAGCGGTTCTTCTTGGTGGCTCCCCAGCGGCTCAGTTGGTGGTGCTCAGTTACCAGTGTAGATGCCCTTTGAGTAGTAGATAGGGGTGGTGGTTGCAACCATGGAACACACCGGTATTTTCTCAAGCAATGGGCCATTCAGACCTTTTGATAGATAGCAGTTTAGAAATCCACATGCGGGGATAAAAGTCAGAGCCGCCATTCCTATCTGTGACATAAAAGTCCTATATTTGGATGGAATGCACAGACGCCAGGCGTGACCCCTGGCAATAAACAGAGAAATCCGCGTTTATAGAAAAAGAATCTTTACTGCAGTGAGATGTTTCCAGATGAGTCAGAGTGCAGTTCAGGAGAAGCAATTATCCCATATACAGCATTATTTATATATTTACACAATTATCCAGCACACATTTTTTGGTATTTTCATCGTTTTCTTACAAAAATAAGAAGAGTTGAACCGCCTCAGGCCTGGAGGGGACTGGGAAATGCTGCCCCGCAACAAGCAGTCGGCTGCCCCAGTCCTAAGGGGTTAAAATCTCATTCGGCTCGCCCGCCCTTCTCCATATTAAGGTCCCTCGTGCCCATAATGCAATAGGTTAGTAGAGTTTCCTAGTGATGCATGGAAGGGAGTGAAGGTCGTGGGGTCAATACAAGAGGATTATGGTTACTGGGCGATTGCCCATTTAAAAGGAGTCTACAGCCAAAAAGGGGAATTCTGGGAGAGTAAATTGTTGGCTCTCACATGCAAAAGCGATAAATTCCAAGCTTGGAAGCAGAATGTGGGGCGTCTGGTGACCTCCCTTGTGAGCCAACACACTAAAGGTGCCACGCATACCCCAGCACTTGAACATGCAATTCAGATAATATTGGGAATAGTCCAGTCTATGGCTTTCCTAAGGCTAAGTACATGAAGGCATTTTTAATAAATAGCATGGACATGCACTAGGCTGAGGAGAAGAGGATTAAAAGGGTCTCAAAGCTCTCAAGAGAAGAGAGACAAGGAAGAACCTATTATTTCAAGGGGCATCTAGCCACTTCTTCAGAATTAGCACTAGAGACGTTCATGTAGAGTCGCACCGCTACTTCAAGAACCTCTCTATCCCTGAAGAAGTGGCTAGGTGTGCCATGAAACGCGTCGTGACCAAAATAGTTTTCCTGTTTTCCTTTGTTTCTCCTCCCTCTAGAGCCAAAACCTAGGGCCATCCCCTGAAAGACTTACCTTTTCTCCCTCATACCCAAGCTTCTTACCCTGGAGCCCTGTCTGCACCCTTCACCTCCAGTCCATCTTCGGGTTAGATCTTTAATTAGAAAGAAGAAATGCCCCATTGGGACTTTAACACAGCTTGGAATATATCACACATTTGTTAATATCAAAAGAATATATTTTATTGTACAAAAGAAAAAAAAATAAATCTTAAAATCTTCATGTGCAATACTAAAAACCAACATGGTAGCCCTGACAAAGTCAAAAACATGTTCCCCCATATTGGAATAATCCATCCATTCAAGAACATCTACTGGCAATCATAAAAAATGCATTAAACAGCTCCAACGCGTTTCATTCATTCTGAACCAAGATCTTCTTCAGGGGTCCTTGAAAAGAGGGAGGTCTCTAGGTGCTAAACATGCAGATAGTTGGCATATCATTACATTTTATTACCGACAATAATAGCAGCAGATTTTTTTTTTTTTGCCCCTAGAGCTTTCAACTAAGAAACACTCCTCCAAAGAACGTTTTGTAAGTCTAAGGCCGGGGTCACACATATGAAAATTGGATGTGGGTTTCTCCGCATGACAGGAGAGTGTGATTGGCCCTCAATGGGCCCGGTTCTTGCAGGTCTGGGGCAGCCGCAGGCCGCATTTTAAAAAAAAAGGGTCCTGTGCATCTTTGGTTCCGTTTCAGGCAAATATTCGGACCGGATTAGCGCCTGAATCGGTGTACAGCGACACAACGGACCCCATGCTGTGAATCGCGGCTGCAGCTTACGTGAACCCGGCCTCAGAGCAAAATAAATAAATAAATAAATCGGATGCTATTATTGTCGGTAGTAAAATGTGAGGATATGCAAACGATTTGTATATCTAAAACCTAGAGATCTCCCTCTTCTCAAGGGCCCCTGAAGAAGGTCTTGGATTGGAATGATTAAAACGCGTTGGAGCTGTTAAATGCATTTTTTTTTTAAATTAACATTTTTCTAAAGATACATACATAGCTCACATTTCACAGTCCAAGAACATATAAAGTATAGAGGATAAAACAATACAAAAAGATTAAAGTAACATCAAAAAGGATACAGAAAGATAGATACAAACATATATGCATTTTATAGGATTGTCATATCTTCTTGGATGGATGAGTTATTCCAACATGGGGATCATTTCTTTGGCTTGGTCACAGGGACCATGTAGGTTTTTATTATTTATGAAGATTTTAAGAATTTTTTGTACAAGAATGTTCTTTTCATATTAACAAAAGTGTGATACATTCCAAGCTGCAGTAAAGTCCCAGAGTCCCATTTCTTTTCTCTAATTAATGGTATTTGGGGATGAGCAGTTGCTACTCGTATGCCAGTATTGGGTTGTTTGGAAGCTGAGGGTTGGTTCGGGGTTACCAAGCTGAGCTGCATGCCAAATGCTTAGTAGGCATCTCCCCGTTAGAATGCTCTTCCATAACAATTACAATCTACCATTAAACATCCTCCGATGTGGCCAACCTCAGAGGCATCTAAAAGGACAACAGCTTGGTCAACCAGGTTGCAGATATTTGGAAGTTCACCATTTCCCAGTGTTGGGGAAATTGCATATTTCATATTCCACATTAAGGTTGGCCTCACAAATATCTATTATAGCCTCTAATATCCTGGTTACCTTGCATGACTCAACCTATTGGCATTCGAACTGCCTTATATAGACAAGCTAGCCCCCTCTCCTCAGGAATGTAAAGGTCATATTGTTGCTTACCAGGGTGTTGGCTGGGGGTGGTCTTTTTCCTTACACACAAGTTTAATACCACAGCCCAAACTGGTATAAGTTAGTCTCACCCAGAACAGCCATGGGGCACGAGTCTGGTCCTGATCCCCTGTGCCATGTAAGAGACTCCATGGCGACGGAATGAAACACCATTAGTTAAGTATTCTTGATATTTTCTTTATCTTTATCTGTCATTACTTGTAATAAATGTTATATTTTTAAGCATTTGCGTGATCTCTCTTTGCACATATCGAACACAACCCCCAAAAACGTGACGAGAGACCCATTCACCTGGACATCGGTTATGAATGTGGACCGCAACACGAGATCCGGTCAGTGTCCTCCCTCCAACAAAAGTCAACAAGCTTTCTGTTCTCTTGGAAGCCAACGATGGAAGGAGTCCAACAAAGTGAGGAACCCAGACACCTAGAGAAGTTCTTATGACATCACAATCATAGGTGGAGGAAGGAGCTGTGTGTGAAGGATCCAGTGATCTGGCTAGATCCCCACCGATTCCACACATGGGGGAAAGTGCTCCCATTTCATACGATTACCATAGAACATTACAGCCTAATCAAACTGAGAGGTCCAAGTTGGACTTTGCTCCAATACTGTTAAAGCAGGGGTAGGCAACCTTGGCACTCCAGCTGTGGTGAAAATGCTAATCCCATCATGCCCCTGCCTCTAGGAGTGATTTATAGGGCTTGTAGTTCCAGAACACCTAGAGTGCCAAAATAGCCTACCCCTGTGTTAAAGTGTACCTGTATTCCTTGGTATGCTGTAGAGGAGGTAGGCAGGAAAAGTGAAGGTTGTAGGGTATCTTGTAAGGGTAATGTTAACCACTGGCTCCAAGACCATTAACCCAACTCCCCGTGTAGCTACTCCATGTTGGTACTCCAAAAATACTAAAGCCAGAGGATGAGTATAACAGCCAGACAGTCCACATAATTCTGACCCAAAGGTTTACTCTAAGGTGTAGGAGGCTTAGGAGTAAACCTTTGGGTCAGAATTATGTGGACTGTCTGGCTGTTATACTCATCCTCTGGCTTTGGTATTTTTGGAGTACCAACATGGAACAGGCATTCAGATCAGCAAGGTCACAGCAGGTCTCCATTAGGAAAGGTTTCATTTACTCTTCACCCCTTTGGCATAGGGAAGGTTGTGGAAGATCTTGGTGACAATTACAGTAATATTCCGAGGTGATGAACGGCCGATGAGTCAGTCATAACTAACTCTTTATAATCTAATTTGTTGGGGCGGCTGCCATACCAGGCACCATGAGAGGTCAGAGTCGGCCTTCAACAGATCGTTTACAAAAGACAGCAAAACCTTCATCATTGATGGAGCCAAATAGAGCCACCTTAACCCCCCCTCTCTCCTTCACAGCATTATATTGGGATCTACATTGCAAGTGGTCTTTGATCTACAGCAACACTCCCCAAACTTTAAAGAGGACCTGTCATGAAAGAGCCAAGTCTGTGCTCACACCATGGTCTAAACATAATAAAAGGTCAATGCATTTACCTCTAAAGTGCCAGATATCGGTCAGATCTCCCAAGAGGACACACAAACCTGTTTTAAAAGTCTACATATACCACACACCGGTTTAAAATGCCGGAGCCCCTATGTAAAGGACACTAGTCAAGGCATAACTGGTCCTCTATAAAAGGTAGATGGACATAAAGAACCACAACCGCTCCAAAACCATGCGTGAGTCCACCAAAGGGTGCAGTCTCTGCTCCCTAGATAAGTAGAGAAAGGATCACCGGATGGCCGCACTCCAAACAAATGAATCTTTATTAAAGATGGTTAAAATCCATACAATCAAAGGCACAATGTGATTCCAATGGGAACACACGGCTGACGCGTTTCACTTTATTATTTGGTTATTACTTGAGACGTGAAACGCGTCAGACGTGTGTTCCCATTGGAATCACATTGTGCCTTTGATTGTATGGATTTTAAGCATCTTTAATAAAGATTCATTTGTTTGGAGTGCGGCCAGCCGGTGTTCCTTTCTCCTCTATAAAAGGATCTACAAGCCCAAAGGCATAATAGGCCCATTTTACAGGGTACAAACATCAAAAGCCAAGACAGCTCCTCTTTAAGGGAAAGTACAAATCAAGGAATGATCTTTCCTCTTTAAACAGTAAGTACCCCCAACAGTATGAAAGGTCCTCTTTACAAAAAGGTGCATACACTTAAAAGCTGATCTTTCCCATTTTACATACATTTGGGAGTTGTGTCACCCACTGGTCAGTTCTACCTTTTCAGTAACCACAGCTGTGAGAACTCCCAACCCCCCTCCTCAATGGCTGTCACCCTTTGCTGTTGTTAGTGCCCCCACTTTCTTCATTTTTGTTTACAATATGGGAAGTGCAGCAGGAGGAGTAAGACTCACTTGCTTGGTTTTGCAATGATTGTAGAGGGGAGATCTCTCCACTTCAGTTACTAAAAGATACAGGTAACCAGTAGACCAGCAAGTTTACCAATGACGGGTAACCAGTAGGTCAGGAAGTTTACCAATGGTAACCAGTAGATCAGGAAGTTTACCAATGGTAACCAGTAGGTCAGGAAGTTTACCAATGGTAACCAGTAGGTCAGGAAGTTTACCAATGGTAACCAGTAGGTCAGGAAGTTTACCAATGGTAACCGGTAGGTCAGGAAGTTTACCAATGGTAACCAGTAGATGAGGAAGTTTACCAATGGCAGGTAACCGGTAGATCAGGAAGTTTACCAATTACAGGTAACCAGTAGGTCAGGAAGTTTACCAATGGTAACCATTAGATCAGGAAGTTTACCAATGGTAACCGGTAGATCAGGAAGTTTACCAATGGCAACCGGTAGATCAGGAAGTTTACCAATGGCAGGTAACCAATAGGAAAGTTTACCAGTGTGCACAAACCACTGACAATAGTGTTGGGTAGACATAACTTAAAGCAACCAGTCTGCCTTCTATGCTGAGATATCCAGGGTAAGTGGCCTTAGTAGGTGTCCAAGGTAAATGGCCATGGTAGGTGTCCAAGGTAAGTGCACAAGCCTTGGGATGGTCCCCAGAAGATTTGGTGATTATCTGCCAGTCCCAGAGTGCAGTCCCATTCAGTAACATACATAGCTGCATTGCCCGCTGTAGATGGGGTTATATGTTCTGCCCCCATGCGACCCTATAGCAGGTGGATGGGTGAAGGGTGTAAGGTGCTGGGTGGATTTTTGGAAGGGAAAGTGCAGCATAGATCACAGTTTCTTTACTGTCCGATACTGAGGATGGGAGGTCCCCACGTAGGGCCGGGTGTTGAGGATGTCCACGCTCTTCCGGCTGGAGCACACCACATCACGGATGAAGCTGGAGCAGTCCATGCACACGTCCTTCAGAGTGGAGCCCTGAGCATAGATCTGGGGGAACTGACCCTCTACATTCTTCCAGGACAGACCACCACAGGACCTGAACAAAGAGACGCAATATTGTTAGAGTCAGGCCACCAAAACGGACATTTCTGCTCAATCTGCAGTTGTAGGTCAGATTCAGTCTCGTTAAAAGGGACTTTGTTCCTCGAAAAAATGAAAATCGGAAAAGTCACTAAAAAGAAAGTTTATAGCGACTGCTCTACAGATGCCTGAAGAACCCTCACATACCTGGGTCCCCCCTCCTTTACGCTGTGCCCTGTACTGGCATAGGAACCAACCGATGGAACCACAGCGCAAGGTGGGGACCACGCATCTGACACACCCGGGCGGGTCAGACGTTAATTACCTTCTGCAAGCTATAGGGCTCAGAGACAAGAAAGGGGCAACAGGACAGGCAAGTGCAGCACCAGCGGCTTAGTGCCTTGCAGCACCGGGGTCCTCGGGTTGAGTCCCAGCCAGGACTCTACTTACATGGAGTTTGCATGTTCTCCCTGGGCTTGCATGGGTTGGACAGATATTCTGGGGTGCTCTATATATAATCAATGCTGGTAAATTTACTATAAGCAACTTTTTATTTCATGTTTTAGAAGGTCGTAACTGGCTGCAAAATGAAATAGGAAGGTCATTGGTGATAATCCTAAATAGGAATCTTGTCTAGTCATTCATGTTCTATCAACTAGATCAGTGATATGCAATTAGCGGACCTCCAGATGTTGCAAAACTACAAGTCCCATCATGCCTCTGCCTCTGGGTGTCATGCTTGTGGCTGTCAGGGTCTTGCTATGCCTCATGGGACTTGTAGTTCTGCAACATCTGGAGGTCCGCTAATTGCATATCCCTGCACTAGATAGCTGGTAAGGCTGAATGCAGACACCAGTCCATGTAACTATAATCGAGGTTTTACCAGGATCTTCCTTTAATATTAAAGATAGAGTTCTGTACTTCCTGTGAAGAATGTTCTATCCAATCTCCACAACAAGATTTTCTTACTTCTCCTCCCACGAAGAACCCCGCTATACTCACTGGAAGGCGTCCCTCTTCTTGTGGGTGTGGCCAACTGTGCCCAGTACACCCGATTGGCTTTCAAAGCCCACGCTGTAGACTGGAATGTGCCCCAACTTTTTGGCGGGAAGCTTCATCTGGAGAAAGAATCAACGACAGTCAATTTATTCAATAGTTTTAATTAAAATCAATGAAAACTTTAAAATTGTAATTAGGACTAAGTTCACCTTTTCACACCCTTCACCCTCCCCCGGTCCCCTGCTGTACTTACCTCCATGGGTGATGAGCTGTTGGTGTCCATGCAGCCCGGGTAGCGATCCAACGACGTGAAGTCCCCGCTCTTCTTCCATTTATTTCCACAAGGCTTCCAGCACAGAGGACAGAGCAGAGCATTTCCAATTGGCCAATGCAGTCACATGCCGGCACCGACCAATCAGGATCACTCTGATCCGTCCCAGGGTGCAGGATGTTAATTCACCTTTTCATTCTTTCTGAAAAGGTGAACTGACCCTTTAACTGAAATTCTACTATATAGAATAGTGTAGTCAGCTTAAAGTTTTTGTTTTAAGAACCTCGGTTAGATTTTCTTTTTAGAAAATTTTATAGCCGGGTCAAATCAATGTTTATTTTCTACCGCAGTGAGTCCCCCACTAGAGATCATGGGCCCTGGCAGGGATATCCCCCCCTCCCCACTAGAGACCATGGGCCCCAGCAAGGATATCCCCTCCACTAGAGACCATGGGACCCGGCAGGGATATCCCCTCCACTAGAGACCATGGGACCCGGCAGGGATATCCCCCCACTAGAGACCATGGGCCCTGGCAGGGATATCCCCCCCTCCCCACTAGAGACCATGGGCCCCAGCAGGGATATCCCCTCCACTAGAGACCATGGGCCCCGGCAGGGATATCCCCTCCACTAGAGACCATGGGCACGGCCCCGGGTACCAGAGATCACCTCCCCTATAGGGACGG
>BLSH010052545.1:27070-42956 GCA_018402905.1 Glandirana rugosa | reverse complement strand
AAGGAAGGAAGGACAAGAAGGAAGGAAGGAAGGACAAGAAGGAGAAGGAAGAACAGGAAGGAAGGAAGGAAGGAAGGAAGAACAGGAAGGAAGGAAGAACAGGAAGGAAGGAAGGAAGAACAGGAAGGAAGGAAGGAAGGAAGTACAGGAAGGAAGGAAGTAAGAACGAACAGGAAGGAAGGAAGAACAGGAAGGAAGGAAGGAAGTAAGAACGAACAGGAAGGAAGGAAGGAGAAGAGGCAAAAGAGAAGGAAGGAAGGAGAAGAGGCAAAAGAGAAGGAAGGAAGGAAGGAGACGAGGCAAAAGAGAAGGAAGAACAGGTGAGAGAAGGAAGGAAGGAAGGAAGGAAGGAAGGAAGGAAGGAAGGAAGGAAGGAAGGAAGGAAGGAAGGCTAAAGAGAAGAAAGGAGGAGGTGAAAGAGAAGGAAGAAGAGGTGAAAGAGAAGGAAGAAGAGGCGAAAGAGAAGGAAGAAGAGGCGAAAGAGAAGGAAGAAGGAGGCGAAAGAGAAGGAAGAGAAAAGAGAAGGAAGAAGGAGGCGAAAGAGAAGGAAGAAGGAGGCGAAAGAGAAGGAAGGAAGGAAGGAAGGAAGAAGAGAAAGAACATATTTGAGTCACGGGCGTAGATTTGGACATCCACTGAGGCCACCTGGGTATTGAAGACCGGCATCTATATTTGTCAATACAATTCCTTTGCAATGCCTTGGAGCAATGGATGCCGGTCTTCAACACCTAGGTGGTCTCGGTGGATGTAGGTTGATCCTTGAGGGGCGCCCCAACTTGGCCCGCAGTTGATGAATGGAAACATGGTAACTCTGACTGTGATTGGTTTCTTAATATACGGCTGGATTAGTTTGTCTTTAGCACAACGTGCAGTATATGGTACCCTCCTTCCCTGATGAAGACGTCCTCTCTGAAACGCGTTGGGTCTGTCCTGGTAATAACGGTTAACCATGGACAATTGGGTATCTTGTAAAGCACATTATGCTGTGTTGTAGTTTTATCTTTTTTTTGTACCTAAAGATTGTCACCTATTGCCTTTTATTACAAGTTTTGTACATTGCCTATAAAGTCCCGGGGTTGGGGGGGGGGGGGGGGTGCATTTCGTTACAAATTTCTTATCTCAATCCTTGTTCTATATCAGTGATCTCCAAACTGCAGCCCTTTGCTTGCCTTTATCTGGCCCTTCAGGCATTATTCATGCCACTGACACCAACTTTTTCACCCCCTAATACCAAACACTGGGCATTGTTTACACCCACTGGGCAAAGTCTGGCCCCCTAAAGTCTGAAGGACAGTAGACTGGAGACCCCCGCTCCATGTCATTGACTGAATATAGTTCTCTTATGAGGAATGTTTAGCAATACAAACTAGGATTTCCTTGATATCTTCCCTATAAGCCATAGGTGCTCATCCCGTGGCCCTCCAGTTGTTGCAGAACTACAAGTCCCATGAGGCATTGCAAGGCTGACAGTTACAAGCATGACTCCCAAAGGCAGAGGCGTGATGGGATTTGTAGTTTTGCAGCAGCTGGAGGTCCACAGGTTGACCACCCCATGCAAGAAGCCTTCATTTGTTCTTCCACACAGAGAATCAGAACCCTCAACCTCAGAGGAAAGGCAACCGCCTGATTGGCCACCTCCATGCGGTCCTTCACCTGCAACAACATTTTGTATCTCACCTCAGACAGATTCATCTCTTCCATCTCCGCCAGCGTCGGGGCCTTTAGCAGAACACGAGGACGTGGCCGGGGGGCTACCGGGTCTGGATTGGAGAGGTTAATGCAGGATGTTGACTTCTTGTCACTGGAACAAGCATCCACGATACATGGGAGAGAGCCAAAGCCTAATAAGATGCACATTACGGGAGAGCGTTAGAATAAACCCAACCCTGAACCCAAAACCGCACCCAATTAGCACAATCAGAACTTCCTGAAAAATGAATATGGGATCATTTAGAGGCGATGAAATGGTTTTGGGTTGTCTGAAGGCATCTCAGAACAAAGAACTTATCCACATGGGATTTCGTTTGCTTCTGAGCCGCTTTTCCCCACACGCCAACAGGAATGTAAGAGCAATTCGATCGATGCAACTCAGAAGCAGCTCCTTCAGTAAATGAAGAAGATTTTTAGATGTTAAACAATTTTTTATGCATTTTCTGCAATAGAATAGAAGTCATTAATCTAACAGGGATGGTGTGACCCACTGATCAAGGTGGAGGTGTGCAGGCCAAGGATCTTAAAATTAACCGGACCTAAAAAGGTTTCTAAAATAACAGCAGTAAGGAAATGCCAACACGTTGTACATGTACCTACGTTGGTTTCAAAATGAAGACCTCTGTCCCTATGGAACCCCCTTGAATCTCAGGCCAAGGCTGCACACGGGGCGCTGACGACTGCCAGAGTCTAGATTAATTTGCCCCCACCTGGCGAGAAGACCCTGTAATTCAACCTTCAAATGCCCGAGCTTCCAGCGTCTACTGGTATTCGACGTCAGGGGGTTGGGCCCGATCTTGACTTGGGGCACCAGCCAAAGGCCAGTGTGCAGCCCCGGACACAGGGGGCACCAAACAGGGCTCCACAGTCACCCTAGGTACACGTACCTACGTTAGTTTCAAAATGAAGACCTCTGTCCCTATGGAACGCCATGGCTGCATACGGGGCGCTGACGACTGCCAGAGTCTAGATTAATTCGCCACCACCTGGCGAGAAGACCCTGTAATTCAACCTTCAAATGCCGGAGCTTCCAGTGTCTACTGGTATTCGACAACGACAGAGGGTTGGGCCCGATCTTGACTTGGGGCACCAGCCAAAGGCCAGTGTGCAGCCCCGGACACAGGGGGCACCAAACAGGGATCCACAGTCACACGTAGGTACATATACCTACCTTAGTTTCAAAATGAAGACCTCGGTCCCTATGGAACGCCCATGGATCTCAGGCCAAGGCTGCACACGGGGCACTGACGATTGCCAGAGTCTAGATTCACCCCCACCTGGCGAGAAGACCCTGTAATTCAACCTTTGCCTGAGCTTCCAGCGTCTACTGGTATTCGACGACAAGGGGTTGGGCCCGATCTTGACTTGGGGCACCAGCCAAAGGCCAGTGTGCAGCCCCGGACACAGGGGGCACCAAACAGGGCTCCACAGTCACACGCTGTACACGTACCTACATTAGTTATAAAATGAAGACCTTGGTCCCTATGGAACGCCATGGCTGCACACGGGGCGCTGACGACTGCCAGAGTCTAGATTAATTCGCCACCACCTGGCGAGAAGACCCTGTAATTCAACCTTCAAATGCCGGAGCTTCCAGTGTCTACCGGTATTCGACAACGACAGGGGGGTTGGGCCCGATCTTGACTTGGGGCACCAGCCAAAGGCCAGTGTACAGCCCCAGACACAGGGGGCACCAAACAGGGCTCCACAGTCACACAGAGGTTAATCTGAAGACCAACAATGGTACCTGTAGGCACCGCACCCCACAGGATACCCACATGGAGGTTACTTTAAAAACACAGAGATCTTACTACCAGAACAGCTTATGGTGGACTTAAGCCTCGTACACACGGGTCGACGATCGTACGACCGAACGGCTCAAATCGTATCTTGGCTGTTGTATCTAGCATACTGACTGCACTACACCAGGGATATGCAATTAGCGGACCTCCAGCTGTTGCAGAACTACAAGTCCCATGAGGCATAGCAAGACCCTGACAGCCACAAGCATGACACCCAGAGGCAGAGGCATGATGGGACTTGTAGTTTTGCAACAGCTGGAGGACTGCTAATTGCATATCACTGCACTACACGATCGTACGACCAAGCTGAACGTAGTGTCGTGTTATGAACGTATAAAGAGAAAGTTCAGGTGCATGTAATTTGTGTCCGGCCGTTCCTGACTTCTGAGCATGCGTGTTTTGCACAATACAACTTGTTGGACCAACTTCTTTGTACACGGTACAACGGTCGTACGACCGCTTGTTGGTACTACTAAAGTTTTCTAGTCCGCTAATCCAACTACTGTTGTACGACCGCCATACGTCAGCTGTTCTAATCGCGCGTACTAACGGTCTGATTTAGCATACAACGGTCATTCGTACGACCTGTTGTATACGATCGTCGACCCGTGTGTACGAGGCTTAACTCTCTACAACGGAATTCCAGGCAAGCAGAACATATATGAATATACAGATGAAATATCTTTGTGGGAACTGCAAATAATTGAATCCGTAATCCCCTTTGGTCAGTTCTGTGATCTAGGCACCCCTGCCAGACAGAGCAGCCAGATCGTCAATCTCCACTATAGCAGCACAAGACCCCCATCCCTCCCAAACTGTTAATTGGACAATGAATGATAACTGCAAACCTGTAAATCATCCCTACAGCACATCTGATTGGTTGTTAGTGCTGCCCTCCCTCTAACTTTCTGATTGCTGCTCTGCTGGCTTGATCAGGAGATCACAGGAACCTGACATCAAGATATATTCATGCATTTAGAATTGTACTACATGTTTTAGGATTTGTTGAATCCTCACCCATGCAGAAGGGTCCCAGCCCAGCGGTGCATGGGTTAAATGCATGTTGGGTAGGGGGAGGGGGAAGGAATAAGTACCAATACCTTATCCCTCACTCCACCAGTAGCCAGCGCTCTCCTACATTGTTCAATGCTCCACGCTGTGGGCGGATCCTCGCCATCTTCCCATACAATGCAGGACGGCTGATCTTGCACCGTACGCGATGACGTCACAAAAGCTGTGACCGGCTGGGCAGCAAAGTGAAGCAGGAGCCAGGAATAAGGCAAATGCCTGTACTTATTGCCCCCCTGGCCAAACTATGCCATGTGCAGGGGGACCCCCTACATGGGTATGTCTAACAGCAGCCCTGAGCTATACTTCAGGTAGCACATGGAGTTTAGCTTTACAGGGAACATTGCATTAAAGACAGCAAGATCCACTTATTTACCGAGACCCCCATTACTGAGACCCCCATTGCCGAGACCCCCATTGCCGAGACCCCCATTGCCGAGACCCCCATTGCCGAGACCCCCATTGCCGAGACCCCCATTGCCGAGGCTCCATTACATCTAAACCCAAGAATATTTTTTGGAATAGAGACTCCCTGGAAGAACGATTCGGCATGCCATAGGTGTGGGTTGCGGGTTGGCATCTCTACCTGCACAGAGGAGACGGGTCCTCTTAGACCACTTTACCTTTTTGTCCCCTTTGCCGAGTCTCCACAGGTCGCAGCTTGGGCTCTTGCTTGATCTCCTCCAAAATCTTCTCATGGAGACTCCTCTGTTGGAGCGGCAATGGCGGAAGATTCCTACTGGACGCCTACAGAGAAGAGAACACGCCAATGACGTCTACAATTCTTATTTGGCGCAGGGCGCATTTGGCGAGAGAACAAGAGAAGAAGACCTTACCGGCTTCAGAGGAGGACGAGACCTGATGAAGTCCAGGATTAGCTCATGTGCGTCTTTCTTGACCTTTGGAGGGAGGTCTCCCCCTACCTGTCGAGGAGCAGAATACATCGTAACTTATTGAATCAGTGAAAACGATAAGACCAGCAATATCATCATCAAACATTTCTGCACCCAAGGTCCTAATCACTACCAAATGTGGGGAGGGCAACCAAAATCCCTGCACTAAGGGCTCTTTCACAGAGGTGTTGAATTCAACAGTAGCCTTAAAAGGGCAACTCCATGCTCATGGGAAACCATATACAATTGCTACACAAGTCATATTGTAATTGAAGGTTACAGGAAATGGCCTTTCCTTTTCAATCACCAGCACTGTAATTTTCTGTAAAATGCAATATGACCACCTGGAGGCGCTCTGTACACAATGCCCCCGCCACCTGGAGGCGCTCTGCACACAATGCCCCCGCCACCTGGAGGCGCTCTGTACACAATGCCCCCGCCACCTGGAGGCGCTCTGTACACAATGCCCCCGCCACCTGGAGGCGCTCTGTACACAATGCCCCCGCCACCTGGAGGCGCTCTGTACACAACACCCCCCCAGAAATGTAATTTCCTGCTTGTGTGATTGGCTCACTGTCTGCACTAAGGTACAAGCATAGGTGTGCGCAGCCTATTGCATTAGGGTGTGCACCACAAAGCGCAAACAAACCTGAGTGTCTATATATATATCCAAAGGGCATAGATAGGTGTCAGTAGTTTATTTTTATTTTATTTGTTTTCTACAATTTTGTTTTTTTTTATTATTTTTTTTACAATATTATATGTTATTATTTTTTTACAATTTTTTTTTTTATTTTAGGAGCTTTGATGGGGGGCTTTGGTGAAATATCAGGGGTCTAAACAGACCCCTGATGTCTCGCTTTTGAGACAGAGAAAGACTGGGAGGACAGAGAGTCCCCAGTCCCTTTCTCTGCAGCCAGGCAGCAGGGGGAATCTGCACAGTACAGGGCGGTTAGGGTGTGCCCGGGCACACCTGCCACCCTATGTGCGCATGCCTATGGGTACAAGCCAGATACAAGCATCCTGTGCAACAAAAGTGTAATTTTTAACAATTTTGAGTGGCACTGATAGGGGGCTCAAGAAGCGATTAAAAACGCGAGCGAACCGCCAAACTTCAGCACCTGTGTGAGAGAGCCCTTAACCCAGTGGTTCTCAACTCCGGTCCTCGGGACCCACTAACAGGCCAGGTTTGCAGGATAACTGAAATGCATCACAGGTGATATAATTTGCTGCTCAGTGATTGCAGAATTCTAGTCTGCATCTCCCCAAGGTAATACTTAAAATATGGCCTGTTGGTGGGTCCTGAGGACCGGAGTTGGGAACCACTGCCTTAACCCCTTCCCGCCGACCGTACGCACATATGCGGCCTTAAGTAAGTGGGTCTTTATCTGTATCTCTCTCTATGCTGGGAGCGTGCCGCACAGCGCGCTCCCAGCACAGAGACTGGGATCTCACCAAGAGCCCCAAGTCTCCATGCTAATGATCGGGGACCCTGGACTCCCCGTTCTGGGTCACCTGATCGCTGTGATAGCCTCTGATTGGCTATAACAGTGATCAGGCCCGCCCCCGTGTTTACTTCCTCTTCTGAATGGAGAGAAGGATACATTGTATCTTGCAGTAGGAAATGTAAACAAAATGTGAAAAAAAGAAACAAAATTTAATAAAAATAAAGAAGAATAATGAGATTGGGGTTTGCCAGGGTCAGGGTCAGGGTCAGCATATTTTGGGTAGAATTTTTTTAAAGAAACAAATTAGTGCCAGTGTGGCATGATTTAAAAAATGCAAAATGTGCAGCATTGTATCCGGGCCACACTATGGGCACAACGACTCCTGGTTCACACCGCTGCGATTTGCACTGATGATTTTATTGCGGCTTGCAACTTCATTTAACCGCTTCCGCACCGTCCGCCGTCGATACACGTCGGCCCTTTGGCGTTAAATACCTTTGTTATGGCAGCACATAGCTGCCATAACTCCGGTATTTTTTTTTTCCCCAACGGCGGGCGGTCCGCTTTGTGATAAAAGTGGTCTCCGCGGCAGATTCGCCACAAGATCACTTTTATCTATGGCGGGAGAAGGGGTTAAAAGCGCCTGTGCTGCAGGGAGATTCTGAAGCGGTTTTTAGCCGCTTCGGAAGCGCTGCCAATTCATTCCAATGGGCAGGGGCGGTGGAGGAGCAAACTGCCCCCAAGATGCTGCTTGCAGGACTTTTTCTACCTTTCTGTAAGCGCACCGCCCCAGTGTGAGAGCGGGTGGATTGGGAGGCGGTTTTCAGGCGCTATTTTTTAGCGCCAAAGCACCTGAAAACCGCCCCAGTGTGAGAGCGGGTGGATTGGGAGGCGGTTTTCAGGCGCTATTTTTTAGCGCTAAAGCACCTGAAAACCGCCCCAGCGTGAGAGCGGTCTAAGAACAACCAGGTGCCGGACTTCTCTTGCCAATTAGCATACCTAAGGCTCCGTGTTCCGAATTGCGGGGGGGAATTTACGTAATTCCGCCTGCGATTCGAAACCGCTGCAATTTGCGGGACGCCTGTGCGTTGCCAGTCACTTTCAAAAGTGCCCCAAACGCAGTGCGATTCATCAGGCGAAAATTGCGGTAAAAACGCGCAAACAGAATCACGGGACGCCTGTCGCCCAAAAGAAGTACAAGAGCTTTTTTTTGGGCGACAGGCGTCCCGCGATTCTGCTTGCACGATTTTACAGTGATTGTCGCCCCATTATGCCAAGATGTGAACGGAGCCCTAGACCCTTTTCACACGGAGGCGTTTTTCAGACGTTTTAGTGCTAGAAATAGCGCCTGAAAAAGCACCCGAAAAATGCCCCCCCTTCTGTGCAATGCGTGCTTTCACACTCGAGCTGTGCACTTGCGGGACGTCCAGAAAAGTCCTGCAAGCGGCATCTTTGGGGCGGGTTGGGAGCATTTTATACACCGCCCCTGCCCATTGCAATGAATGGGCAGCACTTCCAAAGTGCCTCGGAAAACAAATTGCATGGGAAAGCATCAAAACCCTCATGCAGAAGAGCATCTGGACTGCGTTTCAAGGAGCACTCAGAATCTGGTGCAGCTGTGCATAGAAACCAATCAGCTTCTTCATTGAGAGCACAGAGGGGCGATCCGACTTGCGGGGCGACTCAGCCCAACCCCGCGCACCGGGACTTGCAAGCGACTTCTGTAATAGAAGTCAATGCAAGTCGCCCCCAAAGTAGTGCAGGAACCTTTTTCTAAGTCAGAGCGACTTGAGTCTCTCCTATTGGAACGGTTCCATTGCACTGCATGGGGCGTGACTTGTCAGGCGACCCAAGTCGCCCCTGGGTGAAGCGGCTTTTAAGCTCCGATAATAAAACCTGGAAGCTCATTGGTTTCTATGCAGAGCTGCACCAGATTTTGCACTTATCAGTTATAGTAAATCTCCCCCAATGTGTCCAAAGTCACATGACAAGTCGCACAAGTGTGAATGGAGCGATATATATATATACACACACAGACACATCTCTCATTAGACACGTCTGCATGAGGTCTACCCTAAAACATGGACCTCACCCCACATGTGATAGATGGACTGTAAAGAGAACCTGTCCTGAGAGCAATGCAGGGCCACCAATGCAGATCTAACAGTCATTTCCCACATTGCTCTCAGTTGCAGTTTCCTTTAAGCAGGGCCGCCATCAGGGGGGGTACAGGCAGTACTGTTGTAAGGGGCCCCAGTGTCTCAAGGGGCCCTTACAACAAAGACTTTAGCAGTCTTTAACATTGGAGTCTATGGGAGGGGGGCACCCGGTTTGGGGACACCGTTCTTCCGACCCATAGGCGATAAAAATACCAAACTTGGGTCACATGGAGAGGGCCCCCCTGGACCATAACTGGTCCAGGTTTGGGACCTCCAGCACCTATAGCTCGGCCGTACCGGGTCCCCAAAATGACCAGTCATTGACCAGCAATTGTCGGGTGAATTTCGGACTTAACATTGGAGTCTATGGGAGGGGGGCACCCAGTTTGGGGACACCGTTCTCCCGAACCATAGGCGATAAAAATACCAAACTTGGGTCACATGGAGAGAGCCCCCCTGGACCATAACTGGTCCAGGTTTGGGACCTATAGCTCGGCCGTACCGGGTCCCCAAAATGACCAGTCATTGACCAGCAATTGTCGGGTGAATTTCGGACTTAACATTGGAGTCTATGGGAGGGGGTCTCCCGGTTTGGGGACACCGTTCTCATGAACCATAGGCGATAAAAATACCAAACTTGGGTCACATAGAGAGGGCCCCCCGAGAACCACAACTGGTCAATGTTTGGGACCTCCAGCACCAATGGTTCGGCGGGAGGTCTTATTGCAAGCATTGGGTGAGGCTGTGCTGCCTGTGCAGTTTTTTTTTAACCCCTTGGATCTCCCACTAGCATGCATTGCACCCTTCACTTCAATGGGTCATGCTTGGCAGACTACACCTGGTAAGTGTGTCAGGGGGTATAATTCCTACTGTGGCTGCAACATGTGTGCACCCCTGGCCAGTGGGCGGATGTGGTGGGGTGGTCAGTGGGGGGCCCAGGTCTAAAGCTGTGTAAGGGGCCCCAAAATTCCTGATTGCTGTCCTGCCTGTAAGGCCGGGGTCACACCTATGGCATTTTTAGTGCCTTTTTGCAGATTTGCACCGCAGAGTGCAAATCTGCAAAAAGCACTAAAAATGCCATCGGTGTGACTCCGGCCCTAACAGAAACAGAATTGTTTTCAGTCCAATGAATCTGTCAATTTGGATAATGGGAAGGACATTTCCAGAGACGAACCCCCCGCAGCCCCCCCCCCTCCGGAGAACAGACACCCCCGTGACTCACCATGACCTTGCGCAGCTTGTAGTTGCGTGCCCGGATGTCTTGCATCAGCATCTCGAATGGAGTGAGTTGGTATTCGGTGGGCAGAGAGTTGAAGGTCTTGTCCTGCACCTTCTTCAGCTGCACCCCATGCCGCAGATCTCTCATCAGCTGCACCCACAGACGAGCCTGCAGAGCACAGGACAGCAGGTGTGAGGCGCACAGCACAGAGTACACCGTCCGGCAGACGCAGACATGCGTCATACATGTGCAACATAGAGAATACTGCGTGACGCAGAGCACAGAACAGACAGCAAAACAGAGACCGAGAGACGCCAGACGTGTGGCACAGCGATGGCGGGACATGGTGGTGTGCTCAGGACAGACCGCGCTCAGTAATGGGTACACCTCCGGCATGTGATGGGTACACCTCCGGCATGCACTCAGTGATGGGTACACCTCTGGAATCTGATGGGTAAACCTCCAGGATGTGCTCAGTGATGGGTACACCTCCGGCATGTGATGGGTAAACCTCCAGGATGTGCTCAGTGATGGGTACACCTTTGGCATGTGATGGGTACACCTCGGGCATGTGCTCAGTAATGGGTACACCTCCGGCGTGTGCTCAGTGATGGGTACACCTCTGGCATGAGATGGGTACACCAACAGGATGTGCTCAGTGATGGGTACACTTCCGGCATGTGCTCAGTGATGGGTACACCTCTGGCTGGCATGTGCTCAGTGATGGGTACACCTCTGGCTGGCATGTGCCCAGTGATGGGTACACCTCCAGCATGCATTCAGTGAGGTGCACACTGCTGGCAGGCACTCACTTCATACTTAGCTATGAGGATCTTACAGGTCAGGCTGTCAAACATCTCGCACACCGAGACTCTCACACCTGTCTGCTACCTGAGAGCTTTAACACCTGTGCAGGGCCAGCATGGAGTGACCTTTGGGCGGGATCAAAGGACTGCTATCATAAAATCATTGCACCATAATTATTCTATCCGCCTAATAACTGTGATCATAGGATTCCCAACATCAATTACTACTTTATCTCTACTTAATTTTTATCCACATCTTTATATGCAAGCCAAGCTGGCCAGGAAATCTAGGGCTGGGGGCGGGGCAGACGATTGCACACAGGTGAGCTGCTGCTGCAGCAGGTTTAGTATTGGGAGCCAATGGGAGCGCCTCTGGCGGGGCTTTAGTTTGCCCGAGTTTCTGTAATAAGACCTCTTCCAAACTGGGGCCACGGCCGCGTTCGCAGTAAAGCGAGGGTTGCCACCTCATCCCTTTAAAACTGAACACTTAGTAATTACACAGGTTGTCCTGTGGCTGATTAAGGTGGTAATTAAACTCACTTGGTGCCTCATCTGCATTATATTGGCCTCACAACAACAACCTGTGTAATTCATGGGTGTCCTGGATTAAAGGGATGAGGCAGCAACCCTAAGTAAAGAACCGCTTGTTTTAGCAGCGCTTCTGTGCCGCTGATCAGCCGCTGGCAGGGCTTTTTTCTACCCCAAAAAAGGGGTTAAAAACTCCCACGTTGCGACGCTTCTGAAGAGCTGCCCATTCATTGCAATGGACAGGGGCGTTGGAGGAGCGGTGTAAACAGCGCCCCCAACCCACCCCAAAGATGCTTCTTGCAGGACTTTTTTTTCCGTCCCGCAAGCACATCGACCAGAGGGGTAACTAGAACCTTCATGGGCCCCGGTGCAAGAAATTATGAAGGGCCGCGGGTCTCTACCGCAGCGGGGCCCCCTTTCTGTCATCTTCAGGCCTCGCCATGGTGGTGAAATGCCAGGGCCAGGTCACAATTGTGACCTTTGCAACCCTGATATTTCCCTCACTGCTGTCAGTAGTTTTTAATTTTTATTTTAATTTTATTTTTTTTTACCATTTCATTTTATTTGTTTTATAATTTTTTACATTTTTTTTAGGAGCTCTGTTGGGGGGCTTTGATGAGATATCGGGGGGTCTAAACAAAGCTCAGCCCTCAATCTCCATCTGTGTGGCCTCAGCTGCACAGAATGAATGGACAGGAATAGCTGTGCACCGAGCCTCCCATTCATTCAGAAACGGAAGTATAGTAAAAAACAGTTTACTATGCTTCAGTTATGAATGAGCCAATTGGTACCAATCACTGACTCTGTCCATTCAGAAAAGGAAGGAGGGGGTAAATGATAAATTTACCGACCCGTTCCCATCTCTCCATCATGACTCATCTTCTACAGGAGGGGGGAAGACAGCAGCTCTGTGGGGGGACCAGGGAAGCACACAGGGGCGCTGGGAACAGCAGAAGACAAGAGGAGGGGCGGCGGGGGCAGCATATAGAGCAGGGATATGCAATTAGCGGACCTCCAGCTGTTGCAAAACTACAAGTCCCATCATGCCTCTGCCTCTGGGTGTCATGCTTGTGGCTGTCAGAGTCTTGCTATGCCTCTTGGGATTTGTAGTTCTGCAACATCTGGAGGTCCGCTAATTGCATATCCTCCTGAAAAACTGACAGACAGACCCGATCGGACCGCCCGTGTGAAAGGGGCCTCAGGCTCCATTGCTGTGATTAAAAATGCACATGCGTTTTTGCCACATTTCCGGTGCATTTTCTGGGTGCCTATTACCCAGCATGCACCTGTGAAACACGGACCAAAAAAACTCACCAAAAACGCAACTTGCTAGATGTTTTTCATTCATTTCAGTGGGGAGCTGCGTTTTTGGCACGGTTTTGAAAAGCGCACCTAAGATACGGCATGCAAGGACTTTTAAAAACGCAGTGCAGAGGTGTGAATTGTCCAATAGGATTTAAAGGGACTGCATTTTTCACACATGTAATTGGGGGGTGGGGGGCAGTAAAAACCGACCACCACCCCTCCGGCCGCCCACCAGAATTCTACACATATCCTATACCAGGGATATGCAATTAGCGGACCTCCAGCTGTTGCAGAACTACAAGTCCCATGATGCATAGCAAGCCTCTGGCAGGCACAAGCATGACACCCAGAGGCTGAGGCATGATGGGACTTGTAGTTTTGCAACAGCTGGAGGTCAGCTAATTGCATATCCCTGTCCTATACTATACATGCCGGGCCAGGACAAGGGGTGGGCGGGAGGGCCGGCTGCCCTGGGCGCAATGGTTTACTGTAGGGAGTTCCTTCTGTTACAAGGCTGGGCAGTTTGGCATCTTTGCCCCGGGTGCTGAATGACCTCGCCCCAGCACTGACCGCAATGCTTTGTGGCTGCGGTTTGGGGTGGGATAGTTAGCGCCACCTGTCACTCATTGAGATCAACAGGGCGGCACCACAACCAGCTAAACGCTTGGCTTGCGGCTGCAGCGTGGTCCTGCAATGCAAAAATGCCATTCAGCAATTTAAGAAAAAGTAAAAAAAACAAACCAAAAAGTCACCAGGAGGCAGCAGTAGCACCTCTTGAATGCCTGTCAGCCACAGCTGTGCCACACTTTGAAAAGAGATCCACCATGGATCACTTTTCAGCAGGCAGTAAGCTGACTGAAATGACTCTGAGCCCCCCATTCACATCGACTGCGGCTCTGAAATCCCAATTTCAAAGCTGCATTTCAGTGCGACTTAAGGGGCGACATTGAAGGCATCTGTGCGGCTTCATGCACAAATGTCTATTCGAGTCGCACCCAAAATCGCCAAAAGCAGTGCATGTACCACTTTTCCAAATCAGCGTGACACCGCAAAGTCATCATCCCACCGACTTGAATGGTGCGATTGCCGGCAATAGGATGCGACCTGTCAAATCGCATGACAAGTCGCTCCTTTGTGAACGGGGGGCCAAGAGACAGTCGCATTGGTTGGAGAGTTTGGTCTGTATGAATGTGGAGAGAGAACCCTCCAGGGTGGGTCAGAGGCTCTTTTCATAGGTGACTGCCTGCCATTGATGTGGACACATCGGAGAACCACCTCTGACAGCTGCTGCTGGTTGCACACGCAGCGTTTACAACCCACCGATTCCTGCCGGTGGCCACCCCTGGCTGCACATGGCCCATGGCTGTCTGAAAGTAGCCTAAGGGAGGCTAGGAGGCTGCTGCCCAGACATGGCCACTGCTTGTTGGCATCCTGTTGCTGGACTGGAGATCCAATGCCAAGCTGTAAGCCAGCACTCGAGGTTGCCAGTACAACTGCAAGGTAAGTTGGGAGGGAGGTGGGCAGAAGGATAAGTGGACTTTGTTGGATGGATCTCTTAGCCTTTAACCAACAGTGGTGGAGGGGAAGTGATGAGGTCCTGTAGGGTACCACCTTTCCAAATCAGCGCCAATCCTTGCTTAGAGCTCCACCACATCTCACCATGTTCCAGAGACGTTCTCCACCACATCTCACCATGTTCCAGAGACATTCTCCACCACATCTCACCATGTTCCAGAGACATTCTCCACCACATCTCACCATGTTCCAGAGACGTTCTCCACCACATCTCCCCATGTTCCAGAGACATTCTCCACCACATCTCACCATGTTCCAGAGCCGTTCTCCACCACATCTCCCCATGTTCCAGAGACATTCTCCACCACATCTCACCATGTTCCAGAGCCGTTCTCCACCACATCTCCCCATGTTCCAGAGACGTTCTCCACCACATCTCCCCATGTTCCAGAGACATTCTCCACCACATCTCACCATGTTCCAGAGACGTTCTCCACCACATCTCCCCATGTTCCAGAGACGTTCTCCACCACATCTCCCCATGTTCCAGAGACGTTCTCCACCACATCTCACCATGTTCCAGAGACATTCTCCACCACATCTCACCATGTTCCAGAGACATTCTCCACCACATCTCACCATGTTCCAGAGACGTTCTCCACCACATCTCCCCATGTTCCAGAGACATTCTCCATCACATCTCACCATGTTCCACAGACATTCTCCATCACATCTCACCATGTTCCAGAGACATTCTCCACCACATCTCACCATGTGCCAGAGCCGTTCTCCACCACATCTCCCCATGTTCCACAGACATTCTCCATCACATCTCACCATGTTCCAGAGACGTTCTCCACCACATCTCACCATGTTCCAGAGACATTCTCCACCACATCTCACCATGTTCCAGAGACATTCTCCACCACATCTCACCATGTTCCAGAGACATTCTCCACCACATCTCACCATGTTCCAGAGCCGTTCTCCACCACATCTCCCCATGTTCCAGAGACGTTCTCCACCACATCTCGCCATGTTCCAGAGACATTCTCCATCACATCTCACCATGTTCCAGAAACATTCTCCACCACATGTCACCATTCTCCAGAGACGTTCTCCACCACATCTCACCATGTTCCAGAGACATTCTCCACCACATCTCACCATGTTCCAGAGACGTTCTCCACCACATCTCACCATGTTCCAGAGACATTCTCCACCACATCTCCCCATGTTCCAGAGACGTTCTCCACCACATCTCGCCATGTTCCAGAGACGTTCTCCATCACATCTCACCATGTTCCACAGACATTCTCCACCACATCTCATCATGTTCCAGAGACATTCTCCACCACATCTCACCATATTCCAGAGACATTCTCCACCACATCACTCTACACCACCTCTTACAGAGACCTTATACCACTCTA
>BLSH010052428.1:61874-76487 GCA_018402905.1 Glandirana rugosa | reverse complement strand
GGGCATGGCAAAAGAGATGGGCAGAGTGTGGGCATGGCACAAGAGATGGGCAGAGAGTGCGGGCATGGCACAAGAGATGGGCAGAGAGTGCGGGCATGGCAAAAGAGATTGGCAGAGAGTGCGGGCATGGCACAAGAGATGGGCAAAGAGTGCGGACATGGCAAAAGAGATGGGCAGAGAGTGCGGATATGGCAAAAGAGATGGGCAGAGAGTGCGGGCATGGCACAAGAGATTGGCAGAGAGTGAGGGCATGGCAAAAGTGATGGGCAGAGAGTGTGGGCATGGCAAAAGAGATGGACAGAGAGTGCGGACATGGCAAAAGAGATGGGCAGAGAGTGCGGACATGGCAAAAGAGATGGGCAGAGAGTGAGGGCATGGCACAAGAGATGGGCAGAGAGTGCGGGCATGGCACTGGTACAATAATTATTCACAGCCAGATTCTGACACCATAAATCTAGAAGCAGTTTATTTGCCCTACCTTCCACAGAGATGGTATGGTGAGATCTTAATTTGCGGTAGTACCAGTGCCACTGGCACTGCTGGGCCCTCTGCTGGCCTTGGCCCCTCACCCTGGTTTTCACTCGGCTCCAGGCACCCCCCCTTGTCTCACTCGGCTCCAGGCTCCTCCCCTCATTTCACTTGCCTCCAGGTTCCTCCCCCTCAGCTCCAGGCACCTCCCCCTGGTTCTCACTCTGCTCCAGGCGCCTCCACCTCGTCTCACTTGGCTCCCCCTGCTCCCTTTCATCTCACACGCTCTCCAATTCAGCAATGGTCTGTGTGTGTGCTGCTGAACTGGAGGCGTTTCTGACATTATCTGCTACTGCAGCTAGTCCAGCGATCCTCACCTCAAGGGCTGAAGGGGGTGGGGTGGTGCATTCCAGCCGAGGGTGTCTCTCTCCACCCTCCCCTCTATCTAGCAGGGGAGGAGATGTGCAGTAGCAGCGCCGAGACTCGATTCAGGAGAGGAAAGTGGGTGAAGTCAATGGCGCCCGGCCGGAGCTGTGCTGCACTGCCTGTCAGTATGTTTAAATGTGACAGATGCAAGCAGGGCCAGCCCCCCAGAGCTAGGATAAGCACCTCGTGGGGAACCCCTGTCTTTGGCGCCCTCCCTCTCCTGGCACCCTCAGGCAGCCGCTTGGCCTGCCTTATGCTGGCACCGGCCCTGGGCGGAAGGATGGGCTTAGTTGGGCTCTCCTAAAATGAGAGCCTGTGACAGATCTTTAGATGTAATAACTGGCGAGGGGAGGGGGGGGGAATTTAAAGTAAAAGAAGAGAAATCAGCACATGGGACACTTCCTCCTGATTCTAAGTTATGTTCCCTGTGCTGATCTGATCTTTTTGCTTTTAACCGGTTCCCGACCAGCTCGCATACCTTTACTGCTGCAGAGTGGCAGCGTAGCGTGAATCGCCGTTTATAAACGGTGATTCATGCATGCATGACTAGCGAGCGGGAACTCACCGCTGGTGATCTGTCTGCCGCAATGTCGCAGTCCCGATAAAAAATTGCAGATCGCCGCCATTACTAGTTTAAAAAAAATAGTAAAAACGGCATAAATTAATTCTCATGGATTGTTAAAGTGGCGACTGTTGAGCAAACCAATCAATATACGCCTACTGCGTTTTTTTTTACCAAAAATATGTAGAAGAATATATATCGGCCAAAACTGATGAATAAATTGTTTTTTTATATTTTTTTTTGGACATGTATTATAGCAAAATGTAAAAAATATATTTTTTTTTTGTCGCTTTTTTTTTTTATAGCGCAAAAAATAAAAACTGCAGAGGTGATCAAATACCACCAAAAGTAAGCTCTATTTGTGGGAAAAAAAGAACGTCAATTTTGTTTGGGTACAACGTGTCGCGACTGCACAATTGTCAGTTAAAGCGACGTAGTGCCGAATCGCAAAATGTGCTCGGGTCAGGAAGGGAGTAAATCCTTCCTGAAGTGGTTAATGTTAGCTTCACGTAGGCTTTAACTAATAATATGTGATCATTGAAAATGCATTACGCTACCCTTTAAGACATCTCTGAGTACTAAAACAGAGTGACCCTCTCTCCAAGGGTATCACAGGCAGGGTTGAGACAAGGGGAACAAAAGGGGCACATGCCCTGATGTAAAGGGGGGGGGGGGGCACAGTGAGAGCTTGCTGCACAGTCCCTTCCCCACAGACTCCTGATACATATGGGCACTTGAAGGGGGGGGGGACTCCTGATCTAAATGGGCATCAGAGTCTGAGGGGAATCTCCTGATCTATATAGGCACTGTAGTTGAAAAGAGGACTCCTGATCTATATGGGCACTGTAGTCTAAGGAAGACTCCTGATCTATATGGGCACTCTAGTTCAAGAGGGTACTCCTGAACTAAAAGAGGGCTCTGATCTGAGGGGAGATTCTGATCTAAAGGAAGCCTCCAGATTTAAAGGAGGGCTCTGATCTAAGTAGAGACTCTGATCCAAGGGGAGACTCCTGAACTAAGGGAGGACGTCAGTCTATAGAGGGAATTCTAATCTAAGCTCGTACTCTGATTCAAAGGAGGACTCTAATCTAAGAAGGGACTCTAAGGGGGGTTCTGATCAATAGGGGGCTCCTGATCTGAATGAAGATTCTGATCTAAGGGGGGAAACTGATGTATGAGGGGGCTAATGTAAGAAGGGACTTTGATCTAAGTGGGGCTTTGATGTAAGAGGGGATTCTAAAGTAAGGGGGGACTCTGATGTAAGGGGCAATTGTGATGTAAAAGGGGAATTATATGATTGCGCTGAGTATTGTAAATGTATGTTAGACTCCTTTAACTGGAGTAGGGACTCCTACTGGAGGGAGGGGTGTTCCTGTATTCCTGGAAAGGGGACTCCTTGTACTTGCTTGTATTCCTGGATGGATGGGAAGGGGTTACCTCTGATTGTGTCCATGCACTCCACTTGTTTGGATGTCCCTTTCCATTGTAGGGGTCAGTAACCCTGGATTGGAAGGAGGGGTACCCTTCCTTTTAAAAACTTCCTAAACAGTGGAACTGAGCCCAAAAAAAGGCAAACAGAGGGCAAAGGATTAGTCACCACTATTGCTCCCTGCAGCTGGTCCTTTCCTCATTACTGGCTTTTTATGTCTTTTCCTGCACTGTGAAGGAGACCATCTTGGTAGAGAAGCAGAGCTTTGCTTCCTCATCTCAGATATGTTCCAGATGACTGGTGATCTGATGACTGGAGGGTATTGATCAAGAAGCAGCAGGAGAGGTGGAGGAAGCACAGATCCACAGAATGAATAAAGCAGATACAGGTAAATCCTTGCACTGTAGGTCCTCAGGCACTCCTTTCTCTACAGCAAGCTGCACAGTACTGACATCACCAAATCGTACTCCAAATCTCCTAAGAAAAACAATCAGAAGGTAGTAGTGCCTTTGATGATTTCCCAATGAAAATACATGGCTATATGGCTACAAATCAGGAGTGCCTAGGAATAGGAAGTACACTGCTATGTTTCAGGATGAATTAGGACAAAAGGTACATCTTTCAGAGTACTGCTTGAGCATTATTAACATTTTTAGACGTTCCATATGACATAGCAAATCTGCAGTTCAGACCCACTTTAAGAGCCACTTGTATATTTTTCTACCACTGACAGCATTTGCTGTCTAGGGAAAGTCCTCATTTAACATTGCCGCTGACTACCATCTGGACACCATGCTTGGCATTCATTAGTCTGGTCTGCCAGCTCTGCAGTGGACAGGCTGAATGCCAGGTTAGACTCAGGGAAGAAAACTCTTTGATCTCCTGGGTGCAGCAGATTCTTAAAATGTGTATTTCATTCCTCTGTTTACATGCCAGGACCCTGTGGCTATCTGCTTATTCTAGTGCCATCCTATTCCCACCCCTGGGATTCCAACAGATGTTAGTGACCCGCTACCAGCAATGACCCAGATTCCAACACAGAGAAAAAATGACCAGTAAGATGTAATAAGGAATCTTTTGGCTTCCGTCTAATCTGACAAACAATGCCTATAAAGGACCTCTAATAAGCAAAGGTTACAACCTTATTTACACAGAAGAATTCTTAAAACTTTCAGACAAAATACAGCATGTGTGTACTTGTGTTAGTTGCGGACGCACGCTGCCTTGTTTTGCAGTGCATTCTTAAAATGCATTGCAATGCTTGATTTTTTAATTTATTTTTTTTAAACTTCTATGTAACTCTATGTGCTACACCATGTTAAGACACATTGGGATGTGTGGATGCATGATGTAGCATGTTTTTGTGTGCTGGGCTGCAAAAAAAATACATTCTTCCCTAGAGCATACCAGTGCAAAGTTTAGTGAACTGATCACATTGACAACAATAGCATTTGCTGTATCCTTGAGTTCAGCTTGGGTCGATCTATGCAGATCGCTGGAAATCCATACACTGAAGCTGGCCATACATGGATCAAAATTCAATGAAATTCCGGTTTATGAGAAGTCAATCAATCAACTTTTCATGAAGGCCTTGCTGGTATATTTTTTTTCAATCAGCGCTTGCAGTCATTAGTCTGCAGTGCTGATCAGTGTATTCTGACAGTGGGGGAGTCCTTCTGTCAGAATACAATGCTACAGAAGTGAAGGTTTCCCCATCCACCTCAAATGTATGGATGGAGAAATTGGTTCAGCTGGCTGAATGAAAAAACTGAGCCATTTATGGCCAGCTTAAGTCTGATTAAGCCCTCAAATGCATTGGAAGGAAAAGAAAGGGCTAGGACCTCTCTGTTTGCTGTCTTTTTCCCATTAAGGGAAGCTCGCTCTCTTTTTGTCCAGGAAACCATTGTCATTGGGAATGAAAATGGAAGGAAATATATCAAAGCTTAAAATTTAGGGACATTTTCAGGGTTAAAACTTCATAGAATCAAATCCTCAAAAAGTGTGACTGCTTATTAAATTGGGGACAGTTGGCAGCTGTGTAGTAGAAAGTGACATTTACCAACATTTGGCTAACCGCCCAATCATTCCGGGGAAAAATACTGCCAAATGTCACATTTACTGTGACACTCCCTTCACTGATGTCTTCATTTCAGCAGCAGCAATCTTGCCACAGGATCTGAGGGAAAATATAGAATAGAATTCAGCTTACCAGAATTTAGATTTAAAGAGGAACTTTCTCTCCTCCCTACATCACCCCCTTCACCCACATTAAAAAAATAAACTCCCCAAAAACGGTCTATCTAAAGATAGATAGATAGATAGATAGATAGATAGATAGATAGATAGATAGATAGATAGATAGATAGATAGATAGATAGATAGATAGCAAATACACACAAAAGAAAAAACTAGCAGGTGCGCTGATGAACAGTTTAGTATAGTCCAGCTGACTATTGGTGATAATTAGACAAGTCAAAGGGTGCTGCTGCTCTCTATGGATCCTCTGGGTGGCAGGAACCGTAGACAAAATACAAAAGAAGAGAGCGCAAAGCCGCCCTAGTGTAACTTTAGTATGGTAAAGTTAAAAACACTACAATGGTCAAACTCACATTGTGTGAAGATAGATACAGCATAAGGATTCCACTGTGGCCGCACTCCTAAAACCACCTCAAGATCCCAACAGGGGAAGGGGGAGCCGTGGACATTGAACCTGGCTGCCCTGATCCTGGCAGCACATCCAAGGCTATCCACCACCACGCTCGATATGCATATCCGACTGCGTATGCATCCAGTCCATCTGCCGCTGCTCTCCAAGGACACACAAACCCACACGAGCAGGATACAGGGGGAAGAGAGTGAGGATATCACGCAGTTGCCATGACAGCGTGTTTCAGAGGCTTGGCCTTCTTCCTCAGGTCATAGATAGATAGATAGATAGTAAGATAGATAGATAGATAGATAGATAGATAGATAGATAGATAGATAGATATAGTGTATATATATATATATATATATATATATATACACACAGTATCTACACCCCCTCACATTTTTGTAAATATTTTATTATATCTTTTCATGTGACAAGACTGAAGAAATGACACTTTGCTACAATGTAAAGTAGTGAGTGTACAGCTTGTATAACAGTGTAAATTTGTTGTCCCCTCAAAATAACTCAACACACAGCCATTAATGTCTAAACCGTTGGCAACAAAAGAGAGTACACCCCAAAGTCAAAATGTCCAAATTGGGCCCAAAGTGTCAATATTTTGTGTGGCCACCATTATTTTCCAGCACAGCCTTAACCCTCATGGGCATGGAGTTCACCAGAGCTTCACAGGATGCCAGTGGTGTCCTCTTCCACTAGAGATCTTACGCTCCTCCACCTTCCATTTGAGAATGCCCCACAGATACTCAATAGGGTTTAGATCTGGAGACATGCTTGGCCAGTACATCACCTTTACCCTCAGCTTCTTTAGCAAATCAATGGTCATCTCAGAGGTGTGTTTGGGGTCGTTATCATGTTGGAATATTGCCCTGCGGCCCAGTCAGATCATGCTCCGCTTCAGTATGTCACAGTACATGTTGGCATTCATGGTTCCCTCAATGAACTGTAGCTCCCCAGTGCCGGCAGCACTCATGCAGCCCCAGACCATGACACTCCCACCACCATGCTTGACTGTTGGCAAGACACTTGTCTTTGTACTCCTCACCTGGTTGCCGCCACACACGCTAGACACATCTGAACCAAAAAAGTTTATCTTGGTGTCTCATCAGACCACAGGACATGGTTCCAGTAATCCATGTCGTTAGTCTGCTTGTCTTCAGCAAACTGTTTGTGGGCTTTCTTGTGCATCATCTTTAGAAGAGGCTTCCTTCTGGGAGGACAGCCATGCAGACCAATTTGATGCAGTGTGTGGCGTATGGTCTGAGCACTGCCAGGCTGACCCCCCACCCCTTCAACCTCTGCAGCAATGCTGGCAGCACTCATACGTCTATTTCCCAAAGGGAACCATGAATGCCAACATGTACTGTGACATACTGAAGCGGAGCATGATCTGACTGGGCCGCGGGGCAATATTCCAAATTTACACTGTTATACAAGCTGTACACTCATTACTTTACATTGTAGCAAAGTGTAATTTCTTCAGTCTTGTCACATGAAAAGATCTAATAAAATATTTACAAAAATGTGAGGGGTGTACTCACTTTTGTGAGATACTGTACATGAGAATGTTTGTTACACCTATATCTGTATAAACAGCTTGTTAACAGTGTATCTATATTGTTGAAAATACTATACGTTTTCAACTTATTGAAAATACTATAATATAATATAAGAAAATAGGATAATGTGTGGGAGAGACACTGCATCTAATGAATAATGGTTATCACAACTTAATACTGATGGATCATCAACTTAATGAATAATGTTAGTGAGAAGGGCCCCTTCGTATTTAGGTGGCTGACCCTGGTGAGGGAACTTTATGGAGGATTTGGAGGCGTGAGGACTATTGTACAGACGGCATGTGGCAGATACTAAGAAATGCTACTTGGATTATGAACATATAGTTGGGGTTTGTTTGGATTCCAACCACTGTTTATGGCAAGCCTGATTTCCTACTCTACAAGTATTTGCAGAGGGATATGCAGGGCAATATGCTATCTCTTTAGTATATGGTGCTCCCCTTTTTTATATTGTGCTTTTGTTTGGTTGTTTGTTTATAGGTTTGTTTAAAGTGACTACCAACACTGTTACACCATTCTGGGATCACTGGAATAGCCATCCAGTCTCAATCATCATATTTTCAGCTTTGGAGGTTAGTATGGCTAAATAGATCTGTTTGATAGAATATGGATTGATAAGACACATATCCCTTTATTAGTATATTATGTTGGATAAACAAGCGTTGAAGCAACCTATGTCCAATATGCCCAATCATTTTTTGATTTGTATACATGTGCACCTTTTTACAGAACAACAGTTAGTTGGTGGTACTTTTTTCTTCACTTTTTTCTGATGTGTTTCATGCATGTTGGATGCCATTGTTGCCTTTGATTCCATTCTTCTGCCTCCCCATAGACCAGACAGACATGACGAACCCACCCGGTATGTGTATGTGATATTTTTTTTTTTTACTCCCCATGTGGACTGCCCTTTGTCCTATGGGATAGGAGGGTATGGGATTATATATATTATATATACATCTAACATGTATTTGTATGTTATGTCTTTATACTTAAACTGTCGATATTAGGCATTTTGTCAGATGAATAAATCTGTAACCCTGAGGAAGCAGCTGCAACCGCGAAACACCTAGGAAAGACTTAATTTTTTTCTGATTATTGCCTTAATGGTTTTATTTGTTGTTGCCAACTGAAAGTCTGTCCCTACTGATTATACAATTTTAAATAGTTTGTAATAAAGCTATGATTTTTTTTACATTATATACAGTATGTTATTTGAATATACTGAGAGACCATTCTTGAACACCCACACTTTCTTGCTTCCTTTCTTTCTCCCTAAAAATAATGTACGTTTTTCTTTATGATATATCAAACCCAGGGCCAAATTTTCCCCTCTACCTGTGATGTCTAGCTCAGACTTGTAGCTCAGGATTGTGATCCCTGCATTTATTGTTTGTACAAGATTTACTGTGAAGCTTAAATCAGATTCAGCAAAGATCTCCTTTTCTATGTTTAGGCATTAACCTATAAGCCAAACAGTGGGCAACCAGTCAGCAATACAGATAAATATCACAACTGTCTGAATACAAATCCATAACAGACCTATTGAACTTATAATTCACTGATGAGTAAACCAGACATTGCACATTGTGCATCGATCCTATGCGATCTATACTAATACAGTAAACTATTATCAACCTGAAAGGGGAAGACTATTTCTTTCTTTCTCTGGAACACCAGAGCAGTGAGGGTAAATCTCCCAATGGGGTCACCTGTTCTGATGACAACAGTCTAATTCCCATCACATTGGAGAGATTTCCTCTCACATCCCATTGTGTTTTTGTGACAGCAAGTGAAGGAGAACCTCCCCAACATGACACAGACAGCAAAAATAAACCTTAGGATTTAAAGGGTATGTAAACCTCAACAAAGAACTTTTAGCATCTGTTACCTTTTGGTCGGTTGAATATATCTCGGAATGTGTACTTTTCAACCTGCAGAAGTGAGGAAAATAGTAAGAATTTGTGCTTATTTCTACCCCCCAGCCAATTGAACATTTAGCTCATACAGTATGGGGGGGGACCCTACTGCATAGGTTAATTTAACAGAAGTCTCAGAGTGGGGCTTTAGGGCAGAATGGGACCCTAAGTAAGGTAGTATCTTTACCCCATCTCTTCAGCTGACATTGCTACGGATTGCCATGGCAAAGGCAAGGCTTTCTGCCCTCTACACCTACTCCCAAAGGCACCAAACAATGGAAACCTTAGGTCTAGCAGAGAGAACTTGTAGTTTCTGCACTTGTTCCAGCTGGGCCACTCTCTGTGCAGCCATGTGAGCACCATTTGTCTAAGTTTGGGGGGAATCGTACATTATGATACCTTTGTCGTGATGCCAGAGGACCTTTTCTTCACACTTCCTAGCCCTACAGTATGACAGATTAGTGGGTGCAAAAATACATCATTCAAGGAACGTGCACATTTATGTAAAAAACCTGCCTTATCCCTATTTTTCTTTTAAGGTATTTATAATTTCACTGCAGCTAACATTTCTGGACACGCTGTATTCCAAGATATATTTTTGAAATCCTTACATAACGTTTGTGATAGCGGATGTCTAAGGTAATTTATCATCCCAGTGAGGTCGATAAGCCGCTCTCTACATATAAACAAATATTCTGTCTCTTCTTTGTTGCTTAATGCTGTTTTATATGCTGCTCTTAGTTTCTGAATGACAGCTCACCAGGGCAGAGCCTATTAATTTCTCCAATAAACATGAGAATGTCCGAAGCCCCGGTGCTTACCGTAAGCAAAATGTCCCTGAGCATTAGCACAATAGTTTATTATGGATAACACTGCTTTTAATAAAACTGGCCTGTCAAACGTGTCTGAGTGTCAGTGGACTAATATTGTCTTTTCTAAGTGTCTTTTCAGTGTAATAGAATGTTAATATGGTCTGATATGGCATACTATTTTTAATAATATACAGGATTTATATAGCACAGACAGTTCGTGCAGTGCTTTCCAAAATAATGGGAGGCAGTCAGTGGGGGCCTGTCCACAAGGGATACTCCCCCCCAATCCATGTGCTCGGCCCCTAATCTCAATGCAGGGTGCCGGACGCATTGATTTCAATGGGTTTTTATTTTTTGGAAGCACATGATTAGAGCCTGAGGCTCTAATTGGCTTCAATAAAGGGTGGGCTCGGGGCACAGAGCACTGTGCCCTGAGCCCACCCAGTTGTGTGACAATAGCAAATTAATATTCGCTATTGTCTTCCTGATTCTCCTCCCAGCCAATCAGGAAGCAGGTGAGACCCGATTGGCCAGGGACTCTTAGGACTCTTGGCCAATCGGGTCTCAGGACCCACTTACTGTTTGGCTGGGAGGAGAAGCAACGTCTGTTCGGGCAGAAGGAGAAGTCCTGGCTCTTCCCTCGGCTGGAGCGAGGAGCAGCAACCCTACACCTTGTCCTCGATCCTCGTCATCTTATAAGGTAGGGCCGCCTTCCCAACCATCTCCCGCGCGCGTGTGTGTGTGTGTGTGTGTGGGGGGGGGGGGTGACAGGGGGTGGTGTGAGTGAGGGGGGTTGTTTGTGGCCCCCCAAAATATTGAGCACAAGCCACCACTGGAGGCAGTACAGTTACAATATAATTCAATACAATAGAGTTAATCGGGCCTTGCTCATGAGAGCTTGAAACTAAAAGGGAGGGTCAAGTAATACAAAGATTAACAGCTATGTGGGATGAACTAAAGGAGAAAATAGAAATAATGTTTATTAAAGGTGGACAGATTAGGGTAAGAAATTCCAGAGGATGGGGGGGGGGACTCTGGAGAAATCCTAGAGGCAAACATAGAAGAAGGTGGTGAAGGAACTAGAGAAAAGAGGACAGATAAGGTGACAATATTTGGACAACGATTGGATATGGGGCAAAAGGGGAGCTCAGAGTCCAGGATTAAACTTAGCACTCTGACGTGATGAGAGGGACTAATAGTTGTGCCATTGATCTTGATGGAAATATTATGAGCTCATTTTTAGAAAGATTGAGTTTGAGGTAGTGGTGTGACATCCATACTTTGATATGTCAGTTAGTAAATTGGTGATAGTAGAATAGAGAAATATACAGGTGCCGGTCATATAATTAGAATATCATCAAAAAGTTGATTTATTTCACTAATTCCATTCAAAAAGTGAAACTTGTATATTATATTCATTCATTACACACAGACTGATATATTTCAAATGTTTATTTATTTTAATTTTGATGATTATAACTGACAACTAAGGAAAATCCCAAATTCAGTATCTCAGAAAATTAGAATATTACTTAAGACCAATACAAAGAAAGGATTTTTAGAAATCTTGGCCAACCGAAAAGTATGAACATGAAAAGTATGAGCATGTACAGCACTCAATACTTAGTTGGGGCTCCTTTTGCCTGAATTACTGCAACAATGGATCAGTCTGTGGCACTGCTCAGGTGTTATGAGAGCCCAGGTTGCTCTGATAGTGGCCTTCAGCTCTTCTGCAGTGTTGGGTCTGGCATATCGCATCCTTCTCTTCACAATACCCCATAGATTTTCTATGAGGTTAAGGTCAGGCGAGTTTGCTGGCCAATTAAGAACAGGGATATCTTTGGCACTGTGTGCAGGTGCCAAGTCCTGTTGGAAAATGAAATCTGCATCTCCATAAAGTCCATAAAATCTGCATCTCCATTCAGCAGCAGGAAGCATGAAGTGCTCTAAAACTTCCTGGAATACGACTGTGTTGACCTTGGACCTCAGAAAACACAGTGGACCAACACCAGCAGATGACTTGGCACCCCAATAAATCACTGACTGTGGAAACTTTACACTGGACCTCAAGCAACGTGGATTTATGCCTTTCCTCTCTTCCTTCAGACTCTGGGACCCTGATTTCCAAAGGAAATACTAAATTTACTTCCATCAGAGAACATAACTTTGGACCACTCAGCAGCAGTCCAGTCTTTTTTGTCTTTAGCCCAGACGAGACACTTCTGACGCTGTCTGTTGTTCAAGAGTGGCTTGACACAAGGAATGCGACAGCTGAAACCCATGTCTTGCATACGTCTGTGTGTAGTGGTTCTTGAAGCACTGACTCCAGCCGCAGTCCACTCTTTGTGAATCTCCCCCACATTTTTGAATGGGTTTTGTTTCACAATCCTCTCCAGGGTGCTGTTATCCCTATTGCCTGTACACTTTTTTCTACCACATTTTTTCCTACCCTTCGCCTCTCTATTAATGTGCTTGGACACAGAGCTCTGTGAACAGCCAGCCTCTTTTGCAATGACCTTTTGTGTCTTGCCCTCCTCGTGAAAGGTGTTAATGGTCGTCTTTTGGACAACTGTCAAGTCAGCAGTCTTCTCCATGATTGTGTAGCCTACAGAACTAGACTGAGAGACCATTTAAAGGCCTTTGCAGGTGTTTTGAGTTAATTAGCTGATCAGAGTGTGGCACCAGATGTCTTCAATATTGAACCTTTTCACAATATTCTAATTTTCTGAGAAACTGCATTTGGAATTGTCCTTAGTCGTCAGTTATAATCATCAAAATTAAAAGAAAAAAACATTTGAAATATATCAGTTTGTGTAATATGAATGAATATAATATACAAGTTTCACTTTTTGAATGGAATTAGTGAAATAAATCAACTTTTTGATGATATTCTAATTATATGACCAGCACCTGTATGTAGGTGTTGTCAGCATAGAAATGATTTTAGCAGATAACTGGCCATAGATGAACCGGACGCATTTCAATCCATGTGTGGCTGTTTGACAAAAGCCGATTTTTAGATTGACTTCTATCAAATGGAAATGTTGGAAAATGTTTGCCAACCGACTTATAGGCAGATACCTATTGTATATTACTATTCTGATGTGTTTTGCCTATGTAGCCAGGAGCTGTATACATATATATATATATATATATATATATATATATATATATACACACACACACACACACACAGACACACACACACACACACAGTTGTGCTTATAAGTTTACACACCCTGGCAGAATTTATGATTTCTTGGCCATTTTTAGAGAATATGTGATAACACAAAAACATTTCTTTCACTCATGGTTAGTGTTTGGCTGAAGCCATTTATTATTAATCAACTGTGTTTACTCTTTTTAACCACTTGACCACTGGGCACTTAAACCCCCTTCCTAACCAGACCAATTTTCAGCTTTCAGTACTCTCACATTTTGAATGACAATTACTCACTCATGCAACACTGTACCCATTTTCGTCCCTTTTTTCACACAAACAGAGCTTTCTTTTGGTGGTATTTAAGCAATTATTTTTTGAGCAATAAATGGAAAAATACCGAAAATTTTGTAAAAAAAATGCATTTTTATTTATTTCTGTTATAACATTTTGCAAATTAGCAACTTTTCTTCATAAATTTTGGCCAAAATTTATACTGCTATATATCTTTGGTAAAAATAACCCAAATTAGTGTATATTATTTGGTCTTTGTGAAAGTTATAGGGTCTACAAGCTATGGTGCCAATCACTGAATATTGATCACACCTGATACACGGACGGCCTATCTTATTTCTTGAGGCTCTAACAAGACAGAAAAGTACAAATACCCCCCAAATGACCCCTTTTTGGAAAGTAGACAGTCCAACGTATTTAGTAAGAGGCATGGCAAGTTTTTTGAAGTTGTCATTTTTTCCCACAATTCTTTTCAAAATGAAGATTTTTTTTTCAGTTTTCTTTTCACAAAATTGTCATATTAACAGGTTATTTCTCACACCCAGCATACGCATACCACCAATTACACCCCAAAACACATTCTGCTACTCCTCCCGAGTATGGGGATACCACATGTGTGAGACTTTTACACAGCCTGGCCACATACAGAGGCCTAACATGCAGATAGCGCCATCAGGCGTTCTAAGGACATAAATTACACATATAATTTCCTGACTACCTCTTGCACTTTTGAAGGTCCTGGAGCACCAGGGCAATGGAAACGCCCAAAAAATTACCCCATTTTGGAAAGTAAACACCCTAACGTATATTCTATGAGGCATAATGAGTCTTTTGAATGGTTCATTTTTTCCACAAGTTTCTGGAAAATGTGGAAAGAAAATGAAAATGCATTTTTTTTTTACACAAGGTTGTCCATTTATACAATATTTCTAACACACAGCATGTACCCAGCAAAAATGGCACCCTAAAATATATTCTGCTACTCGTCCCGAGTATGGTATAACATATTTACCTGTTGGAACACATTTTTTTTTTACGTAAAAGTAAAAGAAAGGTGTAAAAGGTCTTTGAACACCTTTTTTACTTGGTAAGTTTTCTGAGTAATACGGAGTATCTTATATGCAATCCCACAAATGAAAGGTTTTACCCCATTAAAAAACCCGCAAAGGTAACGGGACCACGAGGTCCTGGAAGTTTTCACGTTCTCCATCAGTCCTTTAATATACACATTAAATACAGGAATCTTGCGGACTACCGCGATAGACGTACAATCCGGAGACATACACCGGTCCGAC
>BLSH010052428.1:33695-45121 GCA_018402905.1 Glandirana rugosa | reverse complement strand
GATGGGGCACTATTCCCCCCACTGACACCAATGATGGAGCACTATTCCCCCCACTGACACCAATAATGGAGCACTATTCCCCCCACTGACACCAATGATGGGGCACTATTCCTCCCACTGACACCAATGATGGGACACTATTCCTCCCACTGACACCAGTGATGGGGCACTATTCCCCCCACTGACACCAATGATGGGGCACTATTCCTCCCACTGATACCCATGATGGGGCACTATTCTCCCCACTGACACCAATGATGGGGCACTATTCCTCCCACTGACACCAATGATGGGGCACTATTCCCCCCACTGACACCAATGATGGGGCACTATAATGATGGGGTACTATTCCTCCCACGGATACCAATGATGGGGCACTATTCATCCCACTGACACCAATGATGGGGCACTATTCCTCCCACTGACACCAATGATGGGGCACTATTCCCCCCACTGACACCAATGATGGGACACTATTCCTCCCACTGACACCAATGATGGGGCACTATTCCTCCCACTGATACCAATGATGGGACACTATTCCTCCCACTGACACCAATGATGGGGCACTATTCCTCCCACTGATACCCATGATGGGGCACTATTCTCCCCACTGACACCAATGATGGGGCACTATTCCTCCCACTGATACCAATGATGGGGTACTATTCCCCCCACTGACACCAATGATGGGACACTATTCCTCCCACTGACGGAGATGATAGGGTTTTTTGAAGGTTTTAATTTGAAATGTACCTTAGTGTCCTTCACTAAGGTCTGTCATTTGGAAAATGTCCGCCACAGTCATGGTCCGTGCCTATCCCTGATCTTGGGACATGTAATCTAACATAATAAGATTTGCCATCTAGCTGAGTTATCGGGAACTACAACTACCAGATGACTGCTGCAAGAGAACAGACTGCTGGGAAAAGCTATAAGAAGGATGGATTGAGGCCTGCACGCCTTCTTGGGACCTCGGTGTGTATCTGAGTGCAGGGACTCTGTGACGGTACATGCTGCAGCTAAATCGCGGCCTGTTCCAGCAGAACTGTACAGCGGATATACAGAGTGACATCGGCGGACAGCATCCCTTAGCTGTTCAGTAGCAGACTGGAGGCTGCACCTATTCCATATATCCAGCTGTGTCAGCAGATTCGTGTGAGCCATAGTGCGGTGCGGTGGAGGCCGGACACCATCCAATGAGCCACGTACCTGAGAGGGAGCCATCACCATTATAATCATCATCATCCACACTACTTTCATCATCATCATCCTCTGTTCCAGAGCAGTGAGCAGGGCATAGCCCATCCTATAGACCAGGGATAAGCAATTAGCGGACCTCCAGATGTTGCAAAACTACAAATCCCATCATGCCTCTGCCTCTGGGTGTCATGCTTGTGGCTGTCAGAGTCTTGCTATGCCTAATGGGACTTGTAGTTCTGCAACAGCTGGAGGTCCACTAATTGCATATCCCTGCTATAGACACTGTATATCCACTTCAGCCCCACTTTAGGACCAGAGCACTTTTTGCGATTCGGCACTGCGTCTCTTTAACTGACAATTGCACAATTGTTTGACGTTGTACCCAAACAAAATTGATGTCCTTTTTTTCCCACAAATAGAGCTTTCTTTTGGGGGTATTTGATCACCTCTTTTTATTTTTTGTGCTATAAACAAACAAAGAGCGACAATTTTGCAAAAAAAAAAAAAAAAAGTCTTACTTTTTGCTAAAATACATATCCAAAAAAAAAAATATATAAAAAAACAAATTTATTCATCAGTTTTGGCCAATATATATTCTTCCTCATATTTTTGGTAAGAAAAAATTTGCAATCGGCATATATTGATTGTTTTGCGCAAAAGTTGCCTCGTTTACGAAACATGAGAATTAATTTTTTATTTTTCACTAGTAATGGTGGCGATCTGCGATTTTTAGCGGGACTGCAATATTGCAGCGGACATGTCGGACACTTTTGACACTTTTTTGGGACCATTGACATTTATAGTGATCAGTGCTATGAAAATGCACTGATTACTGTGTAAATGTCACTGGCAGGGAAGAGGTTAACACTAGGGGGCGATCAAAGGGTTAACTGCGTTCCCTGGGATGTGTTACTAACTGTGTAGGGGCTGGGCTGACTGGGGAGTGATCATGGCTCCCATATACAGGGAACAGAAAATTACTCTCCTTCTCCACTGTCAGAACGGAGATCCATGTGTTTACATACATGGATCCCATTCTGTCTCTGCAGGGGAGCGATTGCGGGTAGCTGGCGGACATCGAGTCCACCCTACCGGCTCTCTGCGCGATCTCGCAGCTGATGTCAGGTGACAGCGATTTGCGATTTCGAGCCAGACTGCGGCCATCAGATGACAGCGGGCAGTCGTTAAGTGGTTATAGACACCATTGATTCCTGAACCAGTTATCAACCTTAGTGCCTAGACCTAAGGCTAATCTAATAGATACTATATACAGACATCCTTCCATTCATCTTGCTTCTACCTATAGTTCCACAAAGGGAAACTTCCTTGAGTCAGTGATCACTGTGTTTCTATCTACAGTTTATTCCTTACATGAAGACCTGTTTCTTTGGTTACTCCTCAGCAATTGATCCAGGTTGTTTGCCCTGCCATTTAAGAACTCCTTGCATGCAATTGTTTCAAAGAGTTAGCTGAAGAATAACCGGATTGTTCCACAGTTAATATACCACTAATTGTATCCTCCCCCACTACAGGGAATTATTCTATTAAGTTCATAAGGGCTAAAATTCACCAAGAACTCTCTTTGAAAGAGCTGGTAGAATCGCAATACTGTTCTTACTTCCAATGTTCCAACCCTGTATACACTGTTTTTTTTTTGTTTTTTTGCATCTGTGTTCTGAAGAGTCCGATGAGAATAGGAGTCATTCGATTTCCCTCCTGTTATCTGTTCACATTGGCATTACTCACATTTAGTGGCGTATTTGAGTTTTGCTGTTTAATATTACCATATTAATAAGTGTTTGCTATATAGTTGTCAATACTGTTTCTACTAGAAATACCTTTCTACACTGTAAACTTATATTGAACTTGCAACTGTTTTCTATCTTACTAAAGTAAACAAGTTTATTCGTTCAAATGACTACAATATAAAGGGAGACAGTACAGTTACAATATAATAAAATACAAGAGAATCAAGAGGGCCCTGATCATAAGAGCTTACAATCTAATAGAGTAATTCCTGTAGCCCTCCTGGGCAATCAAAAGAAATGTGTCACTCTTTCATTCAGATAGTTTCTCTGCCTGAATTTGAAACCAGGACCCCAGGCTGCAGAACCAAACACTGAAATATTACATGCCAATCCCTGCGTTACCTTAAAAGAGAAGTAGGGCTAAAGCTCTTTTGGCCCTACTTCCCCTGGAGTTCATTCTGCACTCCTGTGACCTGTATTCAGCCCACAGTGGGATTTATCCGGTCCAGATTCTGGAGAGATCCTGACTTTAATGTCGGGATCCTCCCAGATGCCTTAGTGGCAGCTGGCTCAGCCTCTCAGCATGCCGCTGAGAGCCTGAGCCAGCCACTCCCGCCCCTGAAGCTGAAGGGACCGAGCAGAGAGCCAGTAACTGACAGTCACTGGCTCTCTGCTCACTGAAGACTGAGAACTGAGTGATCAGCGGTCTTTGATCGCTCAGTTCTCGGTCTAAGAGCTGGCGGGGGCAGATGCAGCATCGGGTCAATGCTGCATTCACCTAGGTGAATATTTATTTATTTATTTTTTAAAAATATCAAGCACTTCTCTTTTAAACAGCTCTGCATACAATCTCTGTACCGCCACACAGATAAAAAATATAGGTAGCACTGTTTATTAATAAATCTAGTCAACAACAGGCACTGTAGAAGATATTTACAATCAGATGCACAAAATATCACTAGCGTCCGTATCTATCACACACAAGCCAGCTGAATGCCTTCCTTGTCTCATTCATAAAATGTGGTAAGCACAATTTTTTGAAAGCCACAGCAACATTTGTCCCTGATATTGATGGCGTTCTACATTTTACTATATGTAACAGAATGCCTAATGCAAACCAATTCCCCAAACTGAAACAGAGCTGTAGAGCATCATCATGCACAGGAATGCATTGCGTTGAGACCGATAGTTACAGGCTTAGACATACAGCATGGCTCCACATCCACTGCACGCACTTCTGAGTTATTTGAATTAATAAAACAGCAAATATATGCCTCACGTTCATCTTACTGACCAGTATAAATATTTGAAATACTCTGAAGAAAAGAAGGAAAAGGAAAATATGTTGCTCAAGGGGTGCATTTTTGGTTAGAGTATAAGCAGCAATGGAGCCATTTTAACCCCTTCATGATGAAGGTAAAACAAATCCTAACGCTTAAACACAATTTTGCTAATTTGATGTGTTAGTAAAAATTGTACATATCATCGCAACTACTTAGTGTATCCAGATGAAATAAACCTTGTTTTTTAAAGAAAAAATGGTCTTTCACTTGGTGGTAATTGGTAATGGATGTCTCTTGATGTTTGTTTTATTATCAAAGGAAAACTGGTGCAAGATTGTAAAAAAAAAACAAACATTTTTTTAAATGTAGCTGTATATTTCTTGATATTACCATAACATACCACCAAAGGACAACCCAAAATAAATTCTCCTGCTCCTGACAATCGCAGCAATACCATATATGCATATATTATTTGTTGCTTGTACCCGTAGTATAGCCCAGAATCCGTAGTGGACATTTTTTTTGTTTTTTTGTTTTTTCAATCCTACCTACAACACACTGGCACAACTGACACTGATACTAATTTTAAAAATGCTTTTTTTTATCCTACCTAAAATACGCTAACCATGACCTTTTTACTTGCTATTGACCTTTGACCCTGACCCTAGCTCTAGCCCTGACATTGATCTAGATCAAGCCCTGATCTAGCTATTTTTTCTTTCTGTTATTTTTCATGTGTAGCCATGTGCTCCCTTGAGAGTGGCTGGTAGTAGTGGTTCACCTTATAGCTGCCCTCGATCACACCATATATCACACATCCGGAGACACTGAACAGGCCGGCTCTTGTTTTTGTTGTTTTATTCAGGGGAAATAACTTGGATGGGGATAAGGGATGACTGTGGGATGCCCAAAGTATTATGGTACCTGAACTCCATATACAGTCCTGTATATGCACACTTGCACTGCAGATTATCCTTCTGCGGATAACTCCTCACAACTCTCCAGCACTCAACTTGCTAACCGTTTCTTTTACAGTTCTCTCTCTAACACAGACCTTGCAGATTATCACTCTTTTACTTCTCTCCAGCACATCACATTCTCTCCAGCCTGAAAGGAAATTTATCAAGCTTCTCTACTCCTTCCTCTTCACCACGGCTAGCAAATGGTGAGGCCTACTCTGTTTTAGCAGGACCTCAGGAACACCCATTACAGGCCAGGGATCACAGGCCCCTGAATGTGTAGCAAAGTACTTCAGTGCTAGCCAGGCCTTTGATAGACTACAACTCCCAGCCCATCCTTCTTCTTTGTCCCTCCAACCTACTTTTCCTTAGTGACACTCATTCCCCTTACTGGCTCCCAAGGCTTCCACAGACTGTCCACTATTCCTCTCCCAGCCTGCTCCAGCACTTTCTCCTCCAGCTCACAGGGACCGCCACTCACCAAACCGGTGGATCACTTTAAAGTCTCTCTGTGTGTAGCACCTCCACTGTTCTCCTGTTCCCCCCGTGTGACTCCAGGAATCACCACCACTCCTGGCTGCACCCAAACCTCCAGGCCTCAAGGTCACCCCCCTCAGATGGGGGTGACCTCCCTGGTAGAGGCCTCCACAGCACCTCTGCTACATCTCCAGACTTCCACCCGACACTCTCCTCCAGTTTGGGCTGACTCAGAGTATTCAAGGAAGCCTGCCCCCTGCAAATCCTGCTAGGGGATTGTTCAGGGCTCCTTAGAGCACTCCAGATGGCTCCACCTATCTCCCAGCTCTCTGACCAGAAACCCTCCTCCAGGTTTCTAGAAAGGAGTGGGAGGTCCTGGTGACCTCATCTGTTGAACCAACTCAATCCTCCATGAGCCACTCCTCCCGGTCCAGATCAAAACATTCAGGCCTGCTCTTACACTCAGGCCTGACTAAATTTTACCTCATCTAGCAAAACCCTGCTAGAAAAATGAACCTACACTATGGGGGAGCTACACGTGAATTTTTTTTTGGTTACATTTTTCTCCTCCAGCAAGGAGACAATGATACAATGGTGTTGATTTACTAAATGCAAATAGACTGTGCACTTTGCAAAGTGCAGTTGCACCCTGCAAGAGCGGCTGCTCCAAAGCTTAGTAAATGAGGAGGAGCTCTGTTGACTTCCATCATCCAATCATGTGCAAACAAAAATGCTGTTTTTTACATTTTCCTTGAATGTGAGTGGGTACTCTTTGCAAAGTAAAGCCTCATTTGCAGCCTCATTTGCAACCTCATTTGCTAAGCTCTGGGGCAACTGCACTATGCAAAGTGCACAGTCTATTTGCCTTTAGTAAATCAACCTCACTGTATCTTTTCCCCTATTCAGAGGAGAAAATATACAGGGTGGGCTGTACAGTGATGGATCGCTGTGATTGCCAATCAGAGCCTATTGCAGGGACCAGGTAATCGGGAGTCGGGCCTCTGACTATTAGTACGAGAACCTGGTCTCTGTGCTGGGAGCGCTCTCAGCGCAAACACATGTACGCATATGTGCGGCATCACGGAAGAAGCCCCACTTCAGAGAGGCTGATTATATGTGTACAGTCACAAAATAGTCAGAAAAAATACTGTGCTTAGTGCATAAAAAATGGAAAATTGTATATCAAATACTTACCGCAATTTTCCTTTCCTGACAAACTCCATGTCAGCCACCTCCGGGTAAGGCCCCACCCACCTCCATGCAATTAGGACCAAACTCATAAATTTGACCTCCACACCCTGAACGACGTTACATAACTAGAACTTTGTCCATAGGGTGGGAGTCTGCGCTGACATGGAGCTTGTCAGGAAAAGAAAATTGTGGTAAGTATTTGATATACAATTTTCCATTTTCCTGGCAGCTCCATGTCAGCCACCTCTGGTAAATAACTAGATACAAGGGTGGGATGCTGCTAAACCAGTTTAATTATGGCCTCCGGCCACAGAAATAATAGTTTTGCCAAATTCAGCTGTGGTTAAGATTTCTGGGTCAATGTGGTAGTGAGAGACAAACGTATGAATGGACGACCAGGTTGCTGCTTTGCATATGACTTCTGGAGATATACCACATGCAGCTGTCCATGATGTTGAAACGATCCTCATAAAGTGAAGCATTATTCTCTCTGGAGGTGCAAACCCCTTATCCTTGCATGCCACAGCGATTGTCTTTACGAACCAGGCAGCAATTATCCAGCTGGAGGCCTTATATCCCTCGCATATTCCATCGGGAATTACGAACAGGGAGTCCAAGATTCTGATGCTAGAGGTTGCTTCAGGGTACACGTTCAATGTTCTGTCCACATCCAGTGGGCTGACTTCTTGTCCGTCCTCCCAGAAATAGGTGGGTAGCACTATCACCTGACTTAGGTGAAGCTTGGCGGCTACCTTAGCAAAGAAGTCTGGCATTGGCCTTAGAATGACCATACCTGCCCCGAAGGACATGTGGGGCTCTCTAGCCCCCAGAGCCGCTATTTCCGAGACCCTCCTGGCCAAAGTTATTGCGACCAGGAAGGATGCTCTTATCGTCAAGTCCCACAGTGACACTCCTTGGCCGAACCTGGGTGAGGCCAGGAAATTCCGAATTAGTGGCAGGTCCCACTTGGAAAGTGCGGGTGCTCTGGGAGGTCTTAGTTCCGCTACAGCCTTAAAGAACTGGATGATTAGTTTGTTAGAGGCCCACTGCGAAAATGGCTGGCACTTGTCCTTTGAGCGTACTTGCACTTAGTCCCATTTCTAGGCCCTTCTGCAGGAACTCAGGGATGTGACAGTCTCTAAGTTCTTCCATCCTGAGTCCCGCTGATGCTGCATACTCTTGGAACTTTTGCCAGCTTCTATTGTAGACACTGTTCATGCTATTTTGCAGGCCTTCATGAGGGTCTGTACCACTTCCCCAGAGCACCCTAGGTTTATGAACCTTCGCCTTTCAATATCCAGGCCATTAACCTGAGTTTCTTTGGCGCTGGGTGTAGAACAGGGCCCTGGCTCAGGAGATCTGGCCTCATCGGTAACGTCCGAGGTGCTCTGACACTCATGCGTAAGAGTAGAGATACCATGGGCGTTTTGGCCAATCTTGGATCACTGCCAATACTGTGATGTCTTCCCGTCTTAGTCTGTTCAGAAAGAGCAGTATTAACGGCATGGGGGGAAAAGCGTAAGCTGTCTGAAAATCCATTTCTGGAAGAAAAGACCAGGCTACCAGTTCCCTGAATACTTGTGTCAGAAGGGACCATTTGTTGTTACCCACTGTAGTCCTGGACAGATAGTCCACCTGGAGATTGGCATGTCCGGGTATATATACTGCTGAGAGGCAAAGCAGGTTCTCTTGGGCTCAATTAATTATGAGTTCCACCTCTTCCAGGAGGGACAGACTCTGCATGCCTCCCTGCTTCTTGATATAGTCTGCGGCTGTTGCGTTGTCCATCTTTAGGAGGACAGAGCCCCCCGGATTACCTGGGCAAAGGCCAAGAGAGCTTAATATGCCGCCCTCAGCTCCAACCTGTTGGTCACAATTTCCTTTGGTAGATGAGACCATCTGCCTTGCGCCCACTGGTCCCTGCAGTGGGCTCTCCATCCTGACTTGCTGGTGTTTGAGGTGATCACTATCCAGGATGTTGGGAGGAGGGATGACACTGCAGCAGATTCCTCTTTTCTTCCCACCAGGTCAGACTCTGTCTCATGGACTGTGTTAGTGCCGGAGGAACCCATACTGGAATGGACGAGCGTGCCACTGGGCTCATTTCACCGTGGATGTTACTAACGTCATCGTGCCCATCAGCTGGATGCAGGTCCTGGCGGGGAGAGAGTTGGCCGACCTTGCAGACTTTGGACATTCTAAGATAGGGGGAATCTTCCCTTCTGGTAGGGACACTGTATTTTTTTGTGTGTCCAGCTCTGAGCCCAGGTAGACCAGTAGTTGGAAGGGATCTAACTGGCTCTTCTGCCAGTTTATGAGCCACCCGAGCTGTTGAAGGGTTGTGGTGAGACAGCAACTTGTCCCTGTCTTGGTCCAACAGCAGGATGTCGTCTAAGTAGTGATGAATGCGAATCCTGCATCTCCTCTGCTGTGCCACTACTGCCAGCAGGACCTTGGAAAAGACCCTGGGTGAGGTTGTCAACCCGAAGGGCAACTTATATTCTTAAATAAACCATGCTCCAATCTCTATGCATCTTTAGACATTTGAAACCTTATACCCGTGGGATTGGGGAAGGATAAGAGAACTAACTCCTAATTATTTCCATGTGTTAACTTCCAAAGGAATGCTTGCAACTAAAACATTTTAATAAAACTTTAAATATAAACTATATTTGTTACTTTTCCAAATATAGAAGAGATAAAATATATATATATACTCAATTATTCTCAAGATCCAACGCATTTATACTGGTTAGTATTGTTAATACAGAAATATTAGATATTAGATTAAAGAAGGCTTCTAACAACCCCCCTTTTACTTACTTGAGCCCTCATTTGATCCAACGCCATGCACATCTGCAGCTCTCCTTTCCCCTCACTTCTGGGTCTGGCTGGCTTTGCTGGGGCACCGGGAACCATTGGCACCCAGTGCTGTCATTCAAATTCAATGATTGGGGAGGGGGGGTGGGCCGAGTCCTGCTGTCTGTGTTAATGAACACAGCAGTGGGATTCAGGAGCAAGCATACACGAGTGCCCCCATGGGAATCGGCTTCTCATGGGGAAGCTGGACAGACAGGAGGGGCCAGGAGTGCTGGCGGGGACTCGAGAAAAGGGGGTTCGAGGCCACTCTTTGCAATTCCATTGCACAGAGCTGATAGGTATAGACATGTTTGTTATTTATTTTTTTTTTAACTTCACAATCACTTTAACTCCCCAGGGATCCAATTGAATACAGCACATTGTCTCATTCTTACTGGTGGCCCTATTGTCCCCTAAAGACACCCCTTAATGCTAGCTGTAGCTCCTCCCCCTTTGGAAGGCCCAAGTTATGGTCATTCCTGTGGGGATGCAGAGTCAGCACAGAGCTCCGCATAATTTGTCACTATTATGAATGAACAATCAACATTGCTTATTCATTCATAATACTAAAATATCCCTCAAAGCGTCAGCTTTGAGTAAAGTATCTGCCTGTGCCCTGTGTGTGTACAAGCAGCATACCTCCCAACATTTTAAGATGGGAATGAGGCACACCTGCTAGCAAACGTATGTAGGTATAGGACACACCCCCTGCCACGCCCCCTTAAAGGAGAATTAACCAAAAAAAAAAGTTAATTAAATCTACAAGGGCTTTTTTTTTATTATTAATATTCCTTCATATTGGCTTTTCAAAATTACAAATGCAGCAATTTAGAATTTGGATGAAAGGTTTAACACTGGTAAACTCTTTTTGAAAGATAAAAAGAGCATTTTATATACAACTATATGGATCAGACCAAAATGAGGGAGAAATGAGGGGGAAAGAGGGACAGAGTGACATTGCTCCAAATCAGGGACAGTCCCTCGAAATCAGGGATAGTTGGGAGCTATGCAAGCAGCCACATATACATTACACAGAGCGGCAGCTCTGAGCGATCTATTACTATTATAAATAAACAAGCAGCGCTGATCGTCCATTCATAATAGTGGCAGATCACTCAGTACTACGGCTCTGTGTGTCTATTGGTGGCTGCATACACTCATACATAACCTGGCCAATGGATGACACAGAGCTACAGCATGGTGTGGGCTTTCATTTTTATGAATGAAGATTAGCAATGTCACGCTGGTTCCATGTATGACTAGAGTTGAGCGAACACCTGGACGTTTGGGTTCAGAGGGTCCGTACGAACTTTGGGAAAATGTCCGGGTTCGGCACCGAACGTTGCCCGAACGTTATCCCGGACACCGAACCCCATTGAAGTCAATGGGGACCCGAACTTTTAGGCACAAAAATGGCTGTAACAATGTCCTGGCAAGTGCTAGAGGGCTGCAAAAGGAAGTAAAATGGGGGAAAGAGTAGGGCAAGTGCCATACAAAAAAATGGGGATAGGGAAATAAATTAAAATCAAATAAAAAAATGGGAAGGGGGGTGGATGTGGAGTAGGAGCCTAGAGGTTGACTAGGCCGTGACCATGGCAGTGTAGGTGGAAGTGGCGGTGGTCGAATATTTGTTTGTTTTTTTTTATGGTACAACCGATGGAGGAAGAGGAGGAGCTGGTGGCGGTGAAGGTGGATGTGACGGTACC
>BLSH010052426.1:118235-134752 GCA_018402905.1 Glandirana rugosa | reverse complement strand
AGTGAAACACTTGTTGATTGGCTGCCCTGCAGCTTCTCAACACGTGGAGTAAAATAGCAGAACCCCGGACCGAACCCGAACGATTTTTGAAATGTCCGGGTCCAGGTCCGTGCCACGGACACCCGAAAGTTCGGTACGGACCCGAACGTTACAGTCCGGGTTCGCTCAACACTAATCACAAACTAAAAACATGAGGTAAATAACTCCTAAAACAGTGTTAAAGTCAATTTACTAAGGAAATAAATAAATCATTGCATGAGTTAAATGCATTGCAGTGGTCCAGGCATGAGGTATTTAGGGAATGTAAAGTATAATAGCCAGTTTGGAGGAGTCTCTACCTTTTTGGATCAGTTTCTCAACAGTAATGCATAGAAACCTAAATAAGGAAATGCACATAATCATCGGGTTGATTTATTTAACCTCTTCATTACTGGGCACTTAAACTCCCCTCCTGCCCGGACCAATTTTCTGCTTTCAGCGATGTCGCTCTTTGAATGACAATTGCGCGGTCATGCGACCTTGTACCCAAACAAAATTCCCACAAATAGAACTTTCTTTTGGTGGTATTTGTTCACCTCTGCGGTTTTTATTTTTTCCGCTATAAACGAATAAAGAGCAACGATTTTGAAAAAAGAACAATATTTTTTCCTTTTTGCTATAATAAATGTCCGAAAATAAAAAAACGAATTTATTCATCAAAATCACAATAGGTAAGTGGAGACCCAAAATAGGGTTCCATGGACTTTCAAGGTGCCAAAAAATATCAAACAAAAACTAGATAAAATCATCAAAGTTTTTTATTTATACAAAACATTCTTTTTTTAAAAAAAAAATATATATGGAAGTTCATGTGTAAGAGACATTATTACAATGACTTCATTGACAAGAACAAATCCTACATTTTGTCAGCTGAACCCCGCTCAACATGTTTCACCCGACAAATGGGCTTCCTCAGGAGACTTTTTGGGGCTGACTATGAATGAACGAGAAAAAACATATACATAATATAATATACAAACATACATATATATCTCAATACAATAAAGCACGATTACAATTTATATTAGAAAATTAATTGGTATGATAACTACCATCAAAGACGTGTATCATCACTGGACAAATTCTCAAACTGAAGCTCAATATTAAAAACATATCTTACCAGTGGTTCAGAGAATGCTACCAATGTCAGAGCATCTGTGAACCTGGAGAATGCGATAAGAGACCAAGAACCGAATAGCCAGCAGATATAGTACCATAGAAGCTCAGGACAGAGTATACGAGTGCCTACAAAAAGGAGGCACACATTAAAACATAAAAAAAATACAATTATTACAAAAGGTAGATGGTAGCTTGAGAAAGAAAAAAAATTACATATGCAAAATACCTCTTTGTGTTTCAAAATGCTGTAGACAGAGCAATAAATAGGGCCAATTCCTTTATTATTCCCTAGGACTGTACAGCCGGGATGGAAGCCACAGGATTCAAATGATGAAATAACTATAAAACCCTCAATAGGGTAATATAGGGAGAGAAAGGGAAGGGAAGAAAGAGAATCTTCACAAAAGGATGCGTCCCACTCGCAGTCCAAAACTGAGGGTCTATCAGACATGCTGAAAGAAAAAGTGAAAGCCATTCAGTTGCGGTAGATGCTTTTAAATGACCCGCCGGGACAAACACATCCAGGGAGGAAGAGAGGCTCATAGATGAGAGACACCCTCCAACCCGTGTGTGCCCAGCGGGAGCCAGAAAGCATACAACCTGAATCATGTCATAGAAGGGTACTCTTACCAGTAGTTCCCAAGGAAACGATCGTGCTGGTTACCGGAGGGGGAGCAGAGACGAACGCCAGTCTCTCTCCCACTCAATCTCCACCAGATCAGAATGGCTAAGAAAGCCGTTTTATCCAGGTTCCATCCCGCCAGCGTCTGATGTCACTGGCAGGGCGCGGACAAAACAAAATCCCCATACACACCAATTACACGTGTCTTCCAGCCGGAAATGACTTGTGGCTGTTGGCAGCAAGGCTCAGAATGCCATGTTGGAAGTTCCCACATAGGGGAAAAGGGATCCAGCATAGCGCCACCGAAGGGGTGGAGGAACCAAAACATGCAAGGATGGCTGTGGAAATCAAGTGGAATCCTAAGATTACTACCCCCACCTGTCCTCAAACCATCCAAGACCAATGCAAATGGGGCATGGGGATTTTAAAAGGGGCTCAAGAGAGAACCAGCATTGGCCCATCTGGAGCTACTACAAGTGCCTGCAGTGTCCGTATGGCCTAAATTCCGCTGGCTATAGGTTTGCGGTTTAAATACGAGTCTAAGTCAAAAAACAGTAGTATATGCACATATATATGCATGTAAATGTATACATTCAGTCCAAAAATCTGTCCAGGGATAGTAGAAATGTTTTTTTCCAATTCAACTGGCCCACGACGACCAATCCACTTTCCAGGAAACTGTTCATCTAGGAATGCTCGGACCTGACACCCATAATGTGGTGGTGCACCATCTTGCTGGAAAAACTCAGACAACGTGCCAGCTTCAGTGCATAAAGAGGGAAACACATCATCATGTAGCAATTTCGCATATCCAGTTGAATGACCCCCAAGGTCTCCCGATCTGACCCCCTTAGACTTTTATCTTTGGGGTCATCTGAAGGCAATTGTCTATGCTGTGAAGATACGAGATGTTTAGAGACCGAGCTATCTGCCATCAATAGGTACCAATATTTTTCAAAAACATGTCTAACTTGTTCATATTGACCTGAAAATTTTGTGATGATTCTCACCACTTCACCTGGTTTGGATTTTCTTTTTTTGGATAGTAGGTGTTCCCTGCTTTGGGTCTTAACTTTGTGATAGGCTTGTTTTAAGCAATTCCTACTGTAGCCTCTCTTTAACCACTTCCCGACCGCCGTATGCAAAATGACGGCCGGGAAGTGGCTTAGTTATCCTGACTGGACGTCATATGACGTCCTCAGGATAACAAGCCGCCGCGCACCCGTGGGGGCGCACATCGCGGCGATCGGTGGTGTGAGGGGTCAGTCTGACCCCCCTTCAATACCGATCTCGGTAAAGTGCTTCCATCCGAAGCACTTTACCATGTGATCAGCCGTGACCAATCAGCTTTCCTGTACTCAGGTCTGCAGACCTGAGGAGTGGAGAGCCGATCGGCTGCTCCCCTGACAGGGAGGGTTTGTGCTGATGATTTATCAGCACAGCCCTCCCTCGGATCGCCACCCTAGACCACCAGGGAGCCTGCTCAGGGACTACCAGGGATGTGCCCACCCAGGACCACCAGGGAGCCGACCAGGGACCACCAGGGAGCCGATCTGGACCACCAGGGAGACCCCCCTAGACCACCAGGTAAGAGACATAGTGCCCAATGTGGATGGCACTCAGTGCCACCTTCAGATGCCACCCTAGACCACCAGGGAATGAGCCCCTATCAGTATATATGCTCACCAGTGCCCCTATCAGTGCTTACCAGTGCCCCTATCAATGCATACCAGTGCCACATATCAGTGCCCACCATTGCCACCTACCAGTGCCCACCTATCAGTGCCCATCAGTGCCACCTATCAGTGCCCAGTGCCGCCTATGAGTGCCAATCAGTGCTGTCTATGAGTGCCCATCAGTGCCGCTTAGCAGTGTCCGTCAGTGCTGCATATCAGTGCCCGTCAGTGCTGTATATCAGTGCCACCTATCAGTACCCGTCAGTGCTGCTTATCAGTGCCACCTAACAGTGCTCATCATTGCTGCATATAAGTGCCTCATCATCAGTGCACCTCATTAGTGCCACCTCATCAGTGCCAATCAGTATTGCCACATCAGTGCCCGTCAGTGTAGCCTCATCAGTGCCCACCAGTGATGGAGAAAATTTACTTATTTACAAAGTTTTGTGACAAAAATAGAGAAATGTTTTTTTTTTTCAAAATTTTCGGTCTTTTTTTATTTGTAGCGCAAAAAATAAAAACCGCAGGGGTGATAAAATACCACCAAAAGAAAGCTCTATTTGTGGGAACAAAAAAAATCTGTTTGGGTACAGCGTCGCACGACCGCGCAGTTGTCATTCAAAGCGCAACAGCACTGAAAGCTGAAAATTGATCTGGTAGTAAAGTGTTCTAAGTGCATAGTATTGAAGTGGTTAATAACCGTTTTTGCAAGACCTGGGCTTCTCTTTCAAAGTCTTCCTTTTTGCTACAATTTCATTTTAATCTGAGATGCAGGCCATAGGGGATATTCGTGACCAAGGATTTGGGATGGGAGCTGTTGGCGTGTAAAATCGTATTGCCACTGGATGGTTTCCGATAGAGGGTGGAACCAACCATCCCATCCTCATGAACATAGATGTTTATGTCCAAGAAATTCAGAGATTGTTGGTGACACTCCATTGTAAACTTGAGGTTGAACGTGTTCTTCCTCAAACAGTTCATAAACATAGATAATTCTTCAAAAGTCCCTGTCCAAATTAAAAATACATCATCTATGTATCTTCACCATATAAAGACCTTGGCAAAAAGGTCCTGTAAGTCCTCCCTAAAGAAAAGATTACACTCCCACCCCCCCAGGTACAGGTTAGCGTATGATGGAGCACATCGAGTCCCCATCGCCACTCCCTGCACCTGGAGGTAGTGGAAGCCATTGAACATGAAAATGTTGTTTTGCAAAATAAATTCCAATAAATCTAAAATAAACAAATTGTAGGGCCAGGAGGTGTCCTGTCGTTCAGATAGGAACGAACCAACAACCTCAATGCCATGATTATGGGGTATAGAGTTGTAAAGTGCCTCCACATCTATAGCTACAAGCCAAGATCCTTGAGGAATATGTAGACCCTCCAAGGTTCTTAAAAAGTCTTCTGTGTCTTGTAGATAGGAGGGTAGGGACAGAACATGTGAACGAAGGTAGTCATCTATTAATTGGCTGGCAGTCTCTGTGAGACATCCATTTCCCGACACTATTGGTCGTCCCGGAGGACAAACCAAATGTTTATGGATTTTTGGTAATGCATACAGCATGGGGGTTCTGGGATGTTTGATGTCTAGATATTCCCAAGTTTTTTTATCAATTACATTTTTATGATAAGCGGTTCCAATTAGCTTACTATATCTAGATTGAATAATTTGATTATGTGCGGCCGATACTTTTTTATACCATTCCCTATTTTTGAGAATGTCCATCACCATCTTTTCATATTGGGACTGATTCATCACCACTAGGTTACCCCCCTTATCTGAAGGTTTAATTACAATATTTCTTATCCGTTCTAGAGACTGCATAGCCTCGAGTTGATCAGGGGAGAGATTCAAAGGAAGGCGTTTCTTCCAATTGTTTTTTTGTATTTCAGCAGTGACTTGTTGAGTGAAGGCCCAAATATTGGGAATACCTTGTAGGACAGGATAATTTCTGTGATTTTTGTTTGCATTTTTTGGAATCTGGAAACATGGGGGGTCCGGGAAGGTCAGAGGTGGAGGGTATCCTGGATCCTGGGAGACAAAGAAGGTCTCCAGGGGGATCCGAGAGATCCTCCACAACATGACCCTCCTCCCATAATTCCATCAAATCATTCATGGCTTTTAGATCATTTATGGTAACATCCTTCCAAAGGGGATTCTGCTGTGGCTGGTGATCACTAGGGGGTTTATTTCTATCATATAGAACATTAAACATTAATCTTCGTGAGAAGAGGTTTAGATCTTTGATGAGTTCAAACTGATCCACCTGCTGGGTTGGACAGAATGTTAATCCTAGACTGAGAACCTCCAATTGCACTGGAGAAAGGGGATAGGAGGATAAATTAATCACTTGGAACTCCGTTTGGATGCTGGGGTTTTCTGGTTCCCCTGGTCTCCACTGAGCATCCTCTTGGGGTCCAGGGTGGTCTGAGAAAAAATGGGGGCTGAGCGCATCTCCGGTGTGAAGGTGTTTCCGTTTGGGTTTACAATTGACGAGGTGGGAGCAGGCTGGTGAATGGGTGTGTGTGAGGGCCCCAAAGGGTCAGGGGGGACGTGGGGGGCTGAGTGACCCGGTGCAGATGAAGTGGATTTGGAGGAAGAGGCAGGTGAGGGCAAATTGTCATGACCCATGTTGTGGGTGCGTTTCGGTGCTGACGTGTGTGCATTGCCCGTACTGTTTTTCCGTTTGTGCGAAAAGGACCCTCGAGTGCGATTGGTGCGATGTTAGCCCTGAGAGGATGCTGTGGAGACAAAAGAAGAAGTGTCAGAGTCAGTATGATCCTGGTGGGATCTTTGTGAAGCTTGGGTTCTGGGATTATCCCGTTTGTTATTTTTGTGCCGTAACCAATTGTATGCTTGGTTGTTATCATAGGATGCCTTGCCCCGAGAAACTTCTCTTTGGTTACAAGTATCCTAGATACAAACTTTTCCAAATTTATCTTGAGTTTGGCTTCTCTGGTTGGGAAGATGGCTTCCAGAGTCAATTTGTGGTTCTCTTTGTATAAATTCTCAATTTCACGGTCCAAGGATTCTAGCTCAGTGGAATAATAGTAACAGAGTAGCTCCATCATTCTGGTGGAGCAACCCTGTAAGTTTTCCTCCCATTTTTTATGCAAATCCGGCTCAACCTTGGGGATATTGGGGAATATCTGAATTCTAAGACCCCCAAGGGGACATTTCCTCTTCTATATATTTCAGAAAATATTTCTTATTCCAATATAATCGAAACTTTTTCTCCAGCAACCGGTGTAACCAGGAAAAAAATCTCTCCATGGATATACCACCCTCGGCTGCATTTTGGGACTGATGGATATGATCCATTAGGCCATCAAAAGCATTGCCACAGTAACTGGCCATGGCTGGACAGGAGAGAGAAAAAAAAACCACACAGAACAACTGAGTACAGACAGTATATAAACCAAAAGGAAAATGTATACACACGTATTTCAAACAAGGTTAGTCATCAGCCAATATCCACAAATTATGTCTTGGCATCTCTGTTGCTCACAGTGACAAAAAGATGATTGAACATCGGAGACTAGTAATAAAAGAGAATAAGCAAGAGAGAAGCCAAATAGTACCATGTCCAAATAGAACAATAAAATCACAATAGGTAAGTGGAGACCCAAAATAGGGTTCCATGGACTTTCAAGGTGCCATAAATATCAAACAAAAACTAGATAAAATAATCAAAGCTTTTTATTTATACAAAACATTCTTTTTAAAAAAAAATATATATATATGAAAGTTCATGTGTAAGAGACATTATTACAATGACTTCATTGACAAGAACAAATCCTACCCTCAATAGGGTAATATAGGGAGAGAAAGAGAAGGGAAGAAAGAGGATCTTCCCAAAAGGATGCGTCCCACTCGCAGTCCAAAACCGAGGGTCTTCAGACATGCTGAAAGAAAAAGTGAAAGCCATTCAGTTTTTTTTTTTTCCCAGACCACCCTGGACCCCAAGAGGATGCTCAGTGGAGACCAGGGGAACCAGAAAACCCCAACATCCTAATGATTATGTCATGTTGTGGAGGATCTCTCGGATCCCCCTGGAGACCTTCTTTGTCTCCCGGGATCCGGGATAACCTCCACCTCTGACCTTCCCGGACCCCCCACATTTCAAGATTCCAAAAAATATAAACCAAAATCACAGAAATTCCCTGCCCTACAAGGTAATCCCAATATTTGAGCCTTCACTCAACAAGTCACTGCTGAAATACAAAAAAACAATTGGAAGAAACGCCTTCCTTTGAATCTCTCCCCTGATCAACTTGAGGCTATGCAGTCTCTAGAACGGATGAGAAATATTGTAATTAAACCTTCAGATAAGGGCGGTAACCTAGTGGTGATGAATCAATCCCAATATGAAAAGATGGTGATGGACATTCTCAAAAATAGGGAATGGTATAAAAAAGTATCGGCCGCACATAATCAAATTATTCAATCTAGATATAGTAAGCTAATTGGAACCACTTATCATAAAAATTGAATTGATAAAAAACTTGGGAATATCTAGACATCAAACATCCCAGAACCCCCATGCTGTATGCGTTACCAAAAATCCATAAAAATTTGGTTTGTACCCCGGGATGACCAATAGTGTCGGGAAATGGATGTCTCACAGAGACTGCCAACCAATTAATAGATGACTACCTTTGTCCTCATGTTCTGTCCCTACCCTCCTATCTACAAGACACAGGAGACCTTTTAAGAACCTTGGAGGGTCTACATATTCCTCAAGGATCTTGGCTTGTAGCTATATATGTGGAGACTCTTTACAACTCTATACCCCATAATCATGGCATTGAGGTTGTTGGTTCGTTCCTATATGAACGACAGGACACCTCCTGGCCCTACAATTTGTTTATTTTAGATTTATTGGAATTTATTTTGCAAAACAACATTTTCATGTTCAATGGCTCCCACTACCTCCAGGTGCAGGGAGTGGTGATGGGGACTCGATGTGCCCAATCGTATGCTAACCTGTACCTGGGGGGGTGGGAGCGTAATCTTTTCTTTAGGGAGGACCTACAGGACCTTTTTGCAAAGGTCTTTATATGGTGAAGATACATAGATGATGTATTTTTAATTTGGACAGGGACATTTGAAGAATTATCTATGTTTAATGAACTGTTTGAGGAAGAACGCGTTCAACCTCAAGTTTACAATGGAGTGTCACCAACAATCTCTGAATTTCTTGGACATAAACATCTATGTTCATGAGGATGGGACGGTTGGTTCCACCCTCTATCGGAAACCATCCAGTGGCAATACGATTTTACACGCCAACAGCTCCCTTCCCAAATCCTTGGTCACGAATATCCCTTATGGCCAGTATTTCAGATTAGAAAGAAATTGTAGCAAAAAGGAAGACTTTGAAAGAGAAGCCCAGGCCTTGCAAAAATGGTTATTAAAGAGAGGCTACAGTAGGAATTGCTTAAAACGAGCCTATCACAAAGTTAAGACCCAAAGCAGGGAACACCTACTATCCAAAAAAAGAAAATCCAAACCAGATGAAGTGGTGAGAATCATCACTAAATTTTCAGGTCAATATGAACAAGTTAGACATGTTTTTGAAAAATATTGGTACCTATTGATGGCAGATAGCTCGGTCTCTAAACATCTCAAAACCTATCCGGAAATTAAGTACAAGAGATCCACATCTCTCAAAGACAAATTGGTACGCAGTCACTATAAGTCAACTATGGGTAAAACTACTGGGAGTTTGGGTACGTACCCATGTAAAACATGCAATTTCTGCAGATATATTTTTGGCTCTACTTCCATCATTCTACCCAATGGTCAAACATACAAACACAATTTTAGAGCAAACTGCCAATCGATAGGAATCATCTATATTATGTTTTGTGACTGCGGAGCGTTCTATATTGGAAAGACAAAAATACCTTTTTTCCATCTCATAAGGGACCATGTATCATTAGTTGCAAAGAAGCGGATGGAGACCCCCATTAGCCACCACATGGGTCTTTTCCACTGCTTCGATTGCACTATGATGCATTTCTTTGCTTTGGAATATTTACCTCCAAATGAGAGAGGAGGTGACCATGACAAGATACTACTCCAACGTGAAGCCCGTTGGATTCAAAATTTGGCAGCTCTACGCTATCCAGGTCTAAATGATTCACTATCTTACAAACCCTTTTTGTGATCACTTGGGCCCCTTCCTCCCTTTCCTGGCCTGGTTATTTTTTCTTCTTCTTCTTCTTATGAATATGCAGGACCCATGTATATAGTAATTATTTATGTTTACTTTGTATGTATTTTGGAAAAAAATGTTTCTACTATCCTGGACGGATTTTCGGACTGAATGTATACATATACATGCATATATATGTGCATATACTACTGTTTTTTGACTTAGACTCATATTTAAACCGCAAACCTATAGCCAGCGGAATTTAGGCCATACGGACACTGCATGCACTTGTAGTAGCTCCAGATGGGCCAATGCTGATCCTCTCTTGAGCCCCTTTTAAAATCCCCATGCCCCCTCTGCATTGGTCTTGGATGGTTTGTGGACAGGCGGGGGTAGTAATCTTAGGATTCCACTTGATTTCCACAGCCATCCTTGCACGTTTTGGTTCCTCCACCCCTTCGGTGGCGCTATGTTGGATCCCTTTTCCCCTATGTGGGAACTTCCAACATGGCGTTCTGAGCCTTGCTGCCAACAGCCACACGTCATTTCCGGCTGGAAAATGTCCGCGCCCCGCCAGTGGCGTCAGACGATGGTGGGACTGAACCAGGATAAAACGGCTTTCTTAGCCACTTAGATTGAGTGGGAGAGAGACTGGCGTTCGTCTCTTCTCCCCCTCCAGTAACAGGCACGATTGTTTCCTTGGGAACTACTGGTAAGGGTACCCTTCTATGACATGATTCAGGTTGTATGCTTTCTGGCTCCCACTGGGCACACACGGGTTGGAGGGTGTCTCCCATCCATGAGCCTCTCTCCCTCCCTAGATGTGTTTGTACCGGCGGGTCATTTAAAAGCATCTACCGCAACTGAATGGCTTTCACTTTTTCTTTCAGCATGTCTGATAGACCCTCGGTTTTGGACTGCGAGTGGGACGCATCCTTTTGGGAAGATCCTATTTCTTCCCTTCCCTTTCTCTCCCTATATTACCCTATTGAGGGTTTTATAGTTATTTCATCATTTGAATCCTGTGCCTTCCATCCCGGCTGTACAGTCCTAGGGAATAATAAAGGAATTGGCCTTATTTATTGCTCTGTCTACAGCATTTTGAAACACAAAGAGGTATTTTGCATATTTCATTTTATTTTTCCTCAAGCTACCCTCTACCTTTTGTAATAATTGTATATTTTTTATAATGTGTGCCGCCTTTTTGTAGGCACTCGTATACTCTGTCCTGAGCTTCTATGGTGCTATATCTGCTGGCTATTCGGTTCTTGGTCTCTTATCGCATTCTCCAGGTTCACAGATGCTCCGACATTGGTAGCATTCTCTGAACCACTGGTAAGATATGTTTTTAATATTGAGCTTCAGTTTGAGAAATTGTCCAGTGATGATACACGTCTTTGATGGTGGTTATCATACCAATTAATTTTCTAATATAAATTGTAATCACGATTTATTGTATTGAGATATATATGTATGTTTGTATATTATATTATGTATATGTTTTTTCTCTTTCATTCATAGTCAGCCCCAAAAAGTCTCCTGAGGAAGCCCGTTTGTCGGGTGAAACATGTTGAGCGGGGTTCAGCTGACAATATGTAGGATTTGTTCTTGTCAATGAAGTCATTGTAATAATTTCTCTTACACATGAACTTTCATATATATATTTTTTTTAAAAAATAATGTTTTGTATAAATAAAAAACTTTGATGATTTTATCTAGTTTTTGTTTGATATTTTTTGGCACCTTGAAAGTCCATGGAACCCTATTTTGGGTCTCCACTTACCTATTGTGATTTTATTGTTCTATTTGGACGTGGTGCTATTTGGCTTCTCTCTTGCTCATTCTCTTTTAAATGTATTCATCAGTTTAGACTGATATATATCCCTCTATATATTTTTGGTAAAAAAAATCGCAATCGGCATATATTGATTGGGTTGCGCAAAAGTTATAGCGACTACAAACTATGGACATTGGTTTATGGCGTTTTTATTTATTTTTTTACGGGTAATGGCGGTGATCTGCGATTTTTAGCGGGACCGCGATATTGCAGCGGACACGTCGGACGTTTTTGACACTTTTTTGGCACCAATGACATTTATACAGTGATCAGATCGAAAAATAGACACTGATTACTGTACAAAATGTCATTGGCATTGAAGGGGTTAACACTAAGAGGGCAGTGAAGGGGTTAAAAGTGTTCCCTGGGTGTGTTCTAACTGTGGGGGGGGGGCGGAGTTGGCAGGGGCATGACAGATCTAACTTATCCTGCTCTCTGTGAGCAGATCGTGGGTCTCCAGCAGACATCGGGTCCGCCCTACCCGCGGGCAAGCTCACGCGGTGTGTGGCGGCGCACGCCACCGGCGCTGGCGGGAGCGCGCCCAGTGCGAGCCAAAGGGGAGGACGTCTATTGACGGCCTCCCGGCATTTTAGAGCCACGCTGTAGCCGTCATTCGGCTATTGCGTGGACGAGAAGAGATTAAAGTATAATGAAAGGAAAAACTTTTTTTTTTAGTTTTGGATAAAGTGGAGATGGATCAGACCCCCTGTAAGGTTTTTTTATTGCTGTCTGTAACCCCATTAAGGAGATTCATCCTCTCTATTTGTCCTGTTTACTGTTATCATAAAATCAATAGAGGGGAAATCTTCCGGTGGGAACACTAGTTCTGGTGAACTGGGGGTCCCCAATGGATTCCCTTAATTTGCAGGTATTTCCTCTCACTTCCTGTTTTAGCTATGAAGCAGAAGTGAAGGGAAAGCTCCCCAAAGGTAAAGCTGTCTTTTTTATTGGTGGAAGAAGGGGATTTATATATATGTGCAACTTGTAAAACTATTTCCATTCAATATTTGACATTTATAAAGATATTTTGTATTTACTTAATTTAACTTGGTTGTTTTTGATACACCACATGTGTCCTGTGAAAGCAGTTTCCCTTTGACTGTTATTCCTGTCACTTTTTTCTTTTGTATTAATACATACAGTCTCTCACAAAAGTGAGAACACCCCTCACATTTTTTGTAAATAAAATAAAACGGATGATTTCTTTTGGGGAAATCGGCCCTGGTGGATGTATGCCCATCCATACATCCACCAGGGCCGATTTCCCCATAAGAAATCATCCGTTTTACATACCGGGTGCTAGGATGTTAAGGCACCATACCATGTGAGTGGTTTTTCTTGTTTTTTTATGCTTTTTACAATCAATGTGTTATCTGGACGTTACTGCACTATGAGATCTTCTGTTTTATCACACATGCTATTACGATGACAGAGTCCCTATTCAGCAGCTGACAGTCTCCAGAGATCTACAGGGGTCACCCCACAACACACATTTGACTGCACCAGAGATGGTGGGTCACTGAAGTGGGGTGAGTGTACATCTTTGTGGGGCACCTAGTCCAAGCACTTATACAGCATCTTATAAGATTCTAGCATTGAGCACTTCACCTGTATTGGGACTGTATTTATGGACTTGAGTTCAATATATCCATAGTAGCATGGTTGCATGTAGCAGCACGGTGTAGCAATATTGCACTGAGCACTTTATCTGCATTGGGACTGTATTTACAGATCTGAGTTCAATATATTCATAACAGCATGGTCACATGCAGTAGTGCGGTGTAGCATCATTATTTCAACTGTGGATTTGCAGCACTGGCAAATTTTACCACTGCAGCTGATTGCAAGCATCTTGAGATGATCATTTATTGTGTTCTGTGGCACTGAAATTTTTATTTGATTGGGATCTTCACTTTATTTCTGTTTTGAGTGGAACCTGTCCTGTTAAACCGCTGTATGGTCTTGGCCACCATGCTGCAGCTCAGTTTCAGGGTCTTGGCAAACTTCTTATAGCCTAGGCCATCTTTATGAAGAGCAACAATTCTTTTTTCAGATCCTCAGAGAGTTCTTTGCCAAGAGGTGCCATGTTGAACTTCCAGTGACCATGGATGAGAGAGTGAGAGTGATAACACCAAATTTAACACACCTGCTCCCCATTCACACCTCAGACCCTGTAACACTAACGAGTCACATGACACCGGGGAGGGGAAATGGCTAATTAGGCCTAATTTAAACATTTTCACTTAGGGGTGTGCTCACTTTTGTTGCCAATGGTTTAGACATTAATGGCTGTGTGTTGAGTTATTTTGAGGGGACTGCAAATTTACGCTGTTATACAAGCTGTACACTCACTACTTTACATTGTAGCAAAGTGTAATTTCTTCAGTGTTGTCACATGAAACGATATAATAAAATATTTACAAAAATGTGAAGGGTGTACTCACTTTTGTAAGATACTGTATGCTGCAGGGAGCGTGCTGACTTGAGTTGGCATATTACTATGGTTTAACCATTTTACCTCTTTATTAGCAATTAAAACTGACAGGGTTTCTAATCCTTCTCCACTGTATACATTCCACTAAATCATGCCATAAGACAAAATACCACATGGTTTTATGAGTAAAATACCTCATATGTTGATGAAATAACTCATGCTTTATTATAGTAGCGTTTTTTTATGAATTGTAAAAAACTGTTTGCAAGAAGCTATGAGTAATTTTATCTCAGATTTTTTTTTATCTCAGATTTTAAGAGTAAAATACCTTTTTGTGAATTGAGCCCTATGTTCTCAGTACAGCACTGTCGTGCCTTCTCTCCCACCTACATTACACTGCTGCTGGAGGGAATAGAGAGCAGAATCCTCCCTCCAGCAGCTATCGCAGCCTGGTACCGTGCTGTGTTCTGATTGACAGGAGTGATGGCAGCATCACTTCTGTCATTCAGGTAGTGCCCATTGGCTGTCAGCGCTCCCTCTCCACATAATGCTACTGCACCCAAGGCACGGGATCCTTCTGCCCATCCCCTTATCCTGGCCCTGTTCTGCATTAAGGTAAAGAACCTCCCCTGCAGCCCCCCCGCCTATAGTTACCTGAGCCCAATTTCAATCCAGGAATGTGCATAAGAGCAGCGGCTGTCTTGGCCCTCTCCCTCCTCATTGGCACAGAGACAGTGGTGGGAGCTGCAACTTTATCTAAAAATATTCTAAAAAAACTCACATTGTAACAACTCCTCCAAAAACTGATTGATCACATAGTATTAAATATTTTGCTTTAAAACATTCAATGCTAAACTCAAATTAAAGACACTCCTCCTACCGCTCTTGTTTTCTTTTGGCCCTTACTACTTCTTCTACACCCTCTCTGCAATCTGCTGGTCTTCCCCAATTTGCCCATTGTGGTTGCCTATTTGTTAATAAGCTCAAACGTGGTGTCTGCCATTGCTGATCTCCAATTCTGAAAATGCTAGTTCTCTGGTTCTCAGGTTGGTCCAATGGCTTCAGTACTTTGTGAGTCACTGACCTGCAACAACTTTGCTGATTAGAGGTCTGTCTTCAGTCTAGTTTTCCTGATCTGCATGCTTATTATGGGTCAGTGACATGGAAAGTAATTTAACCAGAGTCAGTCAGGCAAATAGAATTATGAGAAGGAGGTCAACAATAGCAGTCCACATATTTTGTTTGTTTCAGGTTTCCCTTAGGCATGTCTAAAGTCAAAAAATATGTTTTGATTTTGGACAGAGCAGAGAACCAGTTAAACCCCAAATCAGATTTTTTTCTCTGCTTTCTGTATTTAATTGGGGAGAATTTCCTACATATCCTGTCTCAATAGGCAACAGCATATAAGAGAAGAGAAATCCTCCCTTAGACAATTGTCATTGGAACACATGTTCCTATTGAAAAAACACAAGGGAGGGCGCCTCTAAGTGCAGTAAGCTTAGTTCATTTAATGAAAAGACCAGATTAAAAACACTCACATAGGTTTAAAAACAGTGGGCAATATCGGCTGATCCCATGGGGAAAGAACGCCGTCACTCTCAGGGTGTCCAAGTAGTACTGAGCCGGAAGGGGAGTCCTCTGTCCGTTCGTCCGTCCGTCACCGCGCCTGGATGTAAATGCCGGCACACACGGTGACTAGAGCGAGGCTTGGAGCGTGGCTGCAATGGAGTCCTGGGGTGATGGCGTCATGAAAGTGCGACGCGTTTCGTAGGCCAGCAGGTCAGATGGTACACGTCCTGCGCCACTTCGTCAGGCAATCAAGAAGATCAGTCCACTGAATACAATACGTGTAGACATTTAAATAGTACAAGCCCCTAGGGGCGGGGAAAGAGAGAGATTGACAATTAAAAAACAAATGCAGCTCACGAAACTTATCCCTATATAAAAGCAGACAACAAAGCACCGAAAGGGGGGAGACAGATGGGAATAGTGAACCTCAGTATATCACTTCGCTGTAATCAACCAATCATTTAACAGGAGACCATGGTTCTAAAAGTATTTATAAAAACCTATTACAATTATACGAGACAATTTTAAAAAATACAAGACAATTATTAAAAAAAGATTTAGTTCAATGGGTCCTCAACCCACTGGGGGTCTGCACCTAAAAAAGGGGGTGGTAGGGTACCCACTGAAGGGTGGTATTAGTAACTCACAGTCTCATTTCCGACGTCAAAGGTATCTATACCTGGAGAGACATTTTTAAAAAAAAATGATTTGATATGAAATAAAATAGGAGTAAAAACTTAACACTCCTGCAGCAGCTGTAAAATGCATATGGGCTTGACACTTCCCAAGTGTATGTGCAGACACCACGTTTGAGCTTATTAACAAATAGGCAAATTGGGGAAGACCAGCAGATTCAAGAGAGGGTGTAGAAGAAGTAGTAAGGGCCAAAAGAAAACAAGAGTGGTAGGAGGGGTGTCTTTAATTTGAGTTTAGCATTGAATGTTTTAAAACCCACCACTGTCTCTGTGCCAATGAGGAGGGAGAGGGCCAAGACAGCCGCTGCTCTTATGCACATTCCTGGATTGAAATTGGGCTCAGGTAACTATAGGCGGGGGGGC
>BLSH010052426.1:102374-116628 GCA_018402905.1 Glandirana rugosa | reverse complement strand
GTTACCCAGGAGTTGGGTGACCCCCAGACGTGGATTTTTTCCCCCACCATCCCTTTTTTAGGTGCAGACCCCCAGTGGGTTGAGGACCCATTGAACTAAATCTTTTTTTAATAATTGTCTTGTATTTTTTAAAATTGTCTCGTATAATTGTAACAGGTTTTTATAAATACTTTTAGAACCATGGTCTCCTGTTAAATGATTGGTTGATTACAGCGAAGTGATATAGTGAGGTTCACTATTCCCATCTGTCTCCCCCCTTTCGGTGCTTTGTTGTCTGCTTTTATATAGGGATAAGTTTCGTGAGCTGCATTTGTTTTTTAGTTGTCAATCTCTCTTTCCCCGCCCCTAGGGGCTTGTACTATTTAAATGTCTACACGTATTGTATTCAGTGGACTGATCTTCTTGATTGCCTGACGAAGTGGCGCAGGACGTGTACCATCTGACCTGCTGGCCTACGAAACGCGTCGCACTTTCATGACGCCATCACCCCAGTACTCCATTGCAGCCGCGCTCCAAGCCTCGCTCTAGTCACCGTGCGTGCCGGAATTTACATCCAGGCGCGGTGACGGACGGACGAACGGACGGAGGACTCCCCTTCCGGCTCAGTACTACTTGGACACCCTGAGAGTGACGGCGTTCTTTCCCCGTGGGATCAGCCAATATTGCCCACTGTTTTTAAACCTATGTGAGTGTTTTTAATCTGGTCTTTTCATTAAATGAACTAAGCTTACTGCACTTAGAGGCGCCCTCCCTTGTGTTTTTTCTCATTATAGTTCCATTGGACCGTGGGATCCGGGTCCATACTCCGCGGGCTGCCCTCAGTGCTTTCCCTTGGACTGGTTCATACACCACTTCATGCATCCCCCTGTGTATATGGTTTGATGTACATATATGTGTATAGTTTCCCACTTGTGCCCTTTCTCCTTATCCTTCCCTTCCACCCTCTCATGTCAGTTGGCCCATTGTAGTAGTCACCATATACATTTTATGCACTCTTGTTCATATTGTATGCCTCGACCCATTTGCGCATTGTCACTTGCCTTTTTTTTTTTTTTTTTATGTTCCTATTGAAAGATTTCTCTTCTATTTTTGTTCCAGTACCAACTCAAATATTGTAATTTTCTCTTATTTTCAGTCCCATTGATAAGGGTTATCAGGAGAAATAGAGAGAGTGGGCCTATCTAGTGGGGAAAGCAATATCTCAAAGAGAAATGCAAAGAAAAAAAAATTACTTTTCAGGTACACATATATTAGAAATGTATTTATATACAGGCAGTCCCCGAGTTACAATTATCCGACTTACAAATGACTCATACTTACAAACGGAGATAGACTACAGAAAGTGAGAGGAAATCTCCCCCTAGGAAGGGAAATTCACTCCTGTAAAAGTTATCATGGGAAAAAGGTGTCACCACTGAAGCTTTATCACCAATCCTTTTTTGCACAACAGCCCAACATTTTCAAAATCCAATTGTCACAGGGACAGAAAGTGAGGTAAAATCTTCTAAACAGGGAAGCAGACAACAAAGCAAACATTACAGGGATGTTAACACTTCCCTATGCTATCCAAAAAAATGTAAAATTATTTTTTTGGCTGGAGTTACACAAAAAATGTACCTGTTCCAACTTGCATAAAACATTCAACTTAAGAACAAACCTATAGACCCTAACTTGTTTGTAACCAGGGGACTACCTGTATACATATATAAAATGCAGTTATATGATGTTTTTCAAAAATAAATCATATCTAAGAAGCAAGTATGATTTTATTGTGGCTGATTATAAAACACATTGTCAATATCTACTCATTCCCGTTATAGGACGCTTTGGGCCTAATTCACTAAGAATAAGGAGAAATAGTAGTCACTCTACACCTAGTTACTCCCAATTAAGCCAATTAAGACCTCAACTAGGTGAACATGCGAACGGAAAAGTGAGTAAGTGAGCATTAGTAAATTCCAATTCGGCATAGTCGTGGTTCCATAACTGGCAATTGCCAACAAATTTCCTATATGGAACTGCACTGCAGCATTTAACTATGATCCGGTGTGTACATGTATGCCAAAAAAACATTCTTATATGGGATGTGCTCTACCTCGTGTGTGGTATTTGTATTACAATTATTGTACAAACAGGCGGTCTCCTAGTTATAAACATCCGACTTACAAACGACTCTTACTTACAAACGGAGGTAGACAACAGGAAGTGAGAGGAAATCTCCCCCTAGGAAGGGAAATTCACTGCTGTAGGAGTTATAATTGGAAAATGGTGTCACCACTGAAGCTTCATCACCAATCCTTGTTTCCACAACAACCCAAAATTTTCAAAATTCAATTTTCAAAGGGATAGTAAATGAGATAAAATCTTCTAAACAGAAGCAGAGAAACAAAACAAACCTTACAGGGGTGTTACTCCTTCCCTATGCTATCCAAAAAAATTAAAAATTATTGTTTTGGCTGAAGCTACACTTAAAAAATTTACCTGTTTCAATTTCCAAACAAATTCAACTTAACCACTTCAGCCCCGGAAGAATTTCCCACTTTAGGACCAGAGCACTTTTTGTGATTCGGCGCTGCGTCGCTTAAACTGACAATTGCGCGGTCGTGCGACGTTGTACCCAAACAAAATTTGCGTCCTTTTTTTCCCACAAATAGAGCTTTCTTTTGGTGGTATTTGATCGCCTCTGCGTCATTTCTGATCGCCGCTATAAACAAAAGAAGAGCGACCATTTTGCAAAAAAACCCAAATTTCTTACTTTTTGCTAAAATTCAAATCCAAAAAAAAAATATAAAAAAACAATTTTTTTCACCGTTTTTGGCCGATTTATATAATTCCTCATATTTGCGATAAAAAAAATTGCAATCGGCGTTTATTGATTGGTTTGCGCAAAAGTGGCCGCGTTTACGGATGGTGAGAATTAATTTCTGGGGTTTTTATTTTTTTTTAATTTTTTACTAGTAATGTGGGCGATCTGCTATTTTTAGCGGTAATGCGATATTGGGGCGGACATGTCGGAACATTTTGACACTTTTTTGGGACCAATGACATTTATACAGCGATCAGAAATTTAAATGTCCACTGATTACTGTATAAATGTCATGGGCAATGAAGGGGTTAACCTGCAGGGGGCAGTGAAGGGGTTAATAGTGTTCCCTGGGTGTGTTCTTACTGTGGGGGGGTTGGGCTAACATGGGCATGAGAGACCTAACTGATACCAGTGACAGGGATCAGTAGAACTCTCATGCCCCACTGACAGGGCGGGGAACCGCCGTGTTTACATCGGCGGTTCCCCGTTCTTTCTCTGTAGCCGCTCATCGCGGCGGGCGCGCGCCCCCTGGTGGCCAAATGCGAATCGCCACTGCCCCCCACTGAAAACACGGCGCGCGGTGGGGAACCGGTTAAGAACAAATCTACAGACCCTATCATGTTTGTAACCTGGGGACCGCCTGTAGTTTGTTTTCTTCTTTTGCTTACGAATGCTGTTCTGAATGATTATTACAGTAATGTCTGCTATTCGGGGAGGTTAAATGTATTCACCATTTACAGTTACATATCTGTTGTATGTAAAAAAATTTTTCATGTTATGTTTTTTTTTTTTTAGGAGACTATAGAGTTCTAATTATCTATGTTCATTCTTTAATTATACTAAACTAGTATGCAAGTCTAACTGTACTCAGCACATTGGCCTAGTGGTCTGCACTGATAAACAAAAAGAGCATAGGTCATGAGTTCATATGCCCACCATGCTAACACCCTGTGTGGTCACTAGCGCATTATTATACTATTGCCACACAATAATATTTTCGCTAAATAACATAACATTGCATGCAACTAAACATGCAAATTATGGGAAGAACCATGCTGATGTGGCAGTGTTAGGCCTCATTTACACTGCTGCTGGGAAACAGACATTTTGAGGCATTTGGGTGTTTTTTTCAGCTGCCCCTGAACTTTCCTCTATGTTATCTGATCAGTACATTTACACAGAGTCGTTTCAGACGCCAGTTCAAAAGCATTTGAAATGCCAAACAGCTTGTAAACACTGCTAAACGCTCCTAAACACTGTAACTCGCGTCTAGGGCCGTTTTGTTTACAGGCATTTCCATTTATCCATAATTTTTTTTCTTTAAAAACGCTCCTAGACGCAAACGCCGCTAAACGCTGCTAAATGGCGCATGCAAAACAGCCGTTTAAGACGTCGGCTTCTAGCTGTCAAAAAAAATAGTTCAGGGGAGGTTAAAATAGCGTCCCGTGTAAATGGAGCCTCAAGCGTTCGCCTATTTTCAGGATACTCTGTTGTTTAAAATTCAACTTGATACCAATCTTGGGAATAGAACCCCCAGTCTGAGTCTTTGTAGGTTGGAGTGCTACTCACTAAGCCATCAAGATGAGCAAAGTCATGCTTAGAATATACAGTAGTACAATGAGTAACGAAAGAACGTAGATCAAGAGAATCTATATTTTCCTAAAATACAAATGCAAGATCATTGCTAAAGCGTCAAAAATTAGTAGATGTGACTTGTTTTGCCTCTTTTGCTGAGATTTATAATATTATCATTGATGTAAGAGTTATATCTATATTCTATATATGTCAAACTTTTTTTATGTCTAATTCGTATTTTATGAAAATGTTGAGTTCTATTTATATGTTCATTCTGTATTCATAGTACTTCTTTATATTCTAGGTATAATTGTACTCAGCACACTGGCTTAATCTTTAGGGGTTCTGGTAGATCATAAGCTTAATAATGGCATGCAATGCCAAGCTGCGGTTTCCAAAGCAACCAAAATCCTTTCTTGTATTAAGAGAGGTATGGACTCCAGAGATAAAGACATTATTTTGCCCCTGTACAAATCATTAGTAAGACCTCATCTGGAATATGCAGTTCAGTTTTGGGCACCAGTTCTCAAAAAGGATATCGGGGAACTGGAGAAAGTGCAGAGAAGGGCAACCAAACTAATAAAAGGCATGGAGGAGCTCAGCTATGAGGAAAGATTAGAGGATCTGAATTTATTCTCTCTTGAGAAGAGGAGATTAAGGGGGGATATGATCAACATGTACAAGTATATAAGTGGTCCATATAGTGAACTTGGTGTGGAGTTATTTACTTTAAGGTCATCACAAAGGACAAGGGGGGACTCTTTACGTCTAGAGGAAAAAAGATTTCATCTACAAATACGGAAAGGTTTCTTCACAGTAAGAGCTGTGAAAATGTGGAATAGACTCCCCCCAGAGGTGGTTTTGGCCAACACGGTTGATTGCTTTAAAAAAGGCCTGGATTCTTTCCTTAATGTAAATAATATAACTGGGTACTAACATCTTTAGGTAAAGTTGATCCAGGGTGAATCCGATTGCCTCTCGGGGAATCAGGAAGGAATTTTTTCCCCCGTTATAGCAAATTGGATCATGCTTTGCTGGGGTTTTTTGCCTTCCTCTGGATCAACTGTGGGTGAAGGATTGTATATGGGATTATTTGGTTGTATGTGTGTATGTGTATATATATGTATATACATTTTTTTTTTTTTGGTTGAACTGGATGGACTTGTGTCTTTTTTCAACCAGACTAACTATGTAACTATGTAACTATGTAGCACTCTTAGCTAGCAGAACTTAGGTCATGAGTTCAGATCCCATCCATGATACCACCTCCCTAGAATTGCAGTGGCAAATGCATATGTGCTTTGGCGAATGCATAAGTGCTATCAGCAAGACATAAATTGTATCTGTGACAGCAAACATGCTTTTGCTCATATCCATTCACCATTGAAACTTTACAGAGGTGGTAGGTAGCTACATAGGTGGGATGTGAACGCATGACCTGACCGTTTACAGATCAGAGCGATAACCACAAAGCTACTGTGTTGATCATAGTTCTACCATGAATATATAGTAGTACCATGATGAAAGCATAAACATATATAGAGAAGTCAACATTCTAATAACATTCTATTTAGACATTAACAATTATTTATCATATAATAGAGACCTAGGAGTCTGGTTTGGATTGGGGGGACCACCACGCTGATTTTTTTTTCCAATAAAATTCATGTTGTTACACCCACTTGTGGCAGGCAGAACAACTCCTCTCCACAAAGCCACGAAGAGTTCCCTGGACACAATTAAAAGCTACCCCTAACTTTCTAAATGTTACTGAAGTGGATTTGTATTTTGAAAATGTTGTTACAAAGCAAACAAGGATTAGAAGCAGTTAGCAACTAGTTCATTTTAGGTGGCATTACACTATACAACCTGCTTGTACAAGCTCTGTACAATCTCCTTTAGATTTACCAAAACTTTATAATGGGAGGACACACCAGCTATTCGATCATTCTGTATCCAATCAGGCAGGCCCTTGCACTACATAACTGATGGCAGATCTAAAGCAGATAGCACAATCAGATTGTATAGTGTATGCTGAGCTTTACAGAATCCAGGACACGCTTCTCCTGTTTTTGATACTACAGCTCTATCCATATAGGCTGTTATCTGATCTCTCATTTCCTGCACTGTCCAAAAGTACAGGTCTATGCAAGATGAATTTAAGACAAAAAACAAATATCTGCATTTAGTGAGACCAGTAATCACTGATTATTGTATTAGAAAACCGTGCACCTAGCTGGGGGTGGTTGGGATCTGCTGGAAGGAGGGAACGCAAAAATTGACATTTAGGCTGGATTCACACCATTGCGGTGCGAATTCCAGCCTCTCTGCTGCCGGGAAGGGACAGCTCCTGTCCGTTCCCACAGCGCAGCAGCTGCGGGGGGAGAGATGGGGGAGGAGCCACGAGCAGGGGAAAATATCCCCGTTCAGTGCGGAGTGCATCTCCGTGTTAGATGCGCTCCCACTGGACTCAACGGGCTGGGAATTCGCACCGCATTGCACAAAAAACGTGTGCGTTTTTTGTGCAATGCGGAGTGCGAATGCATCGCACATATGTGAACTGGACACATTGAAAACAATGTGTTTTCAAGTGTCCTGCGAATTGGATGCGGTTTAAGCCGCATCCAATTCGCATAGGTGTGAACCCAGCCTTAATGTTGCAACATTTTTCACAGCACTTTACAATATAGTTAGAAGGGCCCTACTCTAAAGAGCCTACAATCTAAAAGATAAACACTTAAATTGGACACACCTTAAATTTCATAGTGTACAGCAGGGACGAAAAATATTATGTGAGCACTAACCATGTCAAACATTTTAGGGTATAACAACTCTCAGCACCCCACCCCCATCAAAAGTTTAAGTTCAGGATTAACCCCTTCCTGCCGGTAGGACGTCCATGGACGTCCTAGACTTTGAGGGGGGATATCTGAATGGTGCCAGCAGCTAGAGGCACCATTCAGGTATCATTTTTTTCAGCTGGCGATTCTGTACACCACAAGAATGATCATAGCGGCAGTTCAGCCGCTTGATCGTTCTTGTAGGCAGCGGGAGGGGACATCCCCCCCTCCCGCCGCCATTCGGTGCTTCTCCTGTGCCGCCCGTACGATCGCCGGCAGGGAGAAGAGATCCGTCGCCGCTGGAGTGTCGTCAGGGAGATGACTGGTGACCATCTAGTCACCAGTCATCTCTATGACCCTCGGAGGACCGGGCGCGATGTTATGACGTCACGCCCGGCCCGGCTTTAGTAAACAAAGCCGTGATCACGGCTGGAAAGGCTGGGATCGGATTTTTTTTTTCTGATCTCAGTCTTTCCAGCCTGCAGGAGAGATGTGAGGTCATATTGACCCCACCATCTCTCCATAAAGAGTACCTGTCACGTACCATTCCTATTACAAGGGATGTTTACATTCCTTGTAATAGGAATAAAAGTGATCAAAAAAAAAAAAAAATTAAAGACACAGTGTAAAAATAAAAAAATAAAAGTAAAATAAATAATAATAACAAAAAAAAAAAATTAAAGTCCCCCCGTCCCCGCGTGCTCGCACACAGAAGCGAACGCATACGTAAGCCCCGCCCACATATGTAACCGGTGTTCAAACCACACATGTGAGGTATCGCCGCATGTGTTAGAGCGAGAGCAATAATTCTAGCACTAGACCTCCTCTGTAACCCTAAACATGTAACCTGTAAAAATGTTTAAAGCGTCGCCTATGGAGATTTTTAAGTACCAAAGTTTGGCGCAATTCCACGAGTGTTCGCAATGTTAAAGCATGACATGTTGGGTATCAATTTACTCGGCGTAACATCCTCTTTTACAACATACAAAAAAATTGGGCTAACTTTACTGTTTTGTATTTTTTAAATTCACTAAACTGTTTCTTTTTTTAAAAAAACGTGTTTGAAAAATTCCTGCGCAAATATCGTGTGATATAAAAAGTTGCAATGATTGCCATTTTATTCCCTAGAGTCCCTGCTAAAAAAACATATATAATGTTTGGGGGTTCTGAGTATTTTTCTAGCAAAAAAATGATGATTTTTACATGTAGGAGAGGAGTGTCAGAAATGGCCCGGTAAGGAAGGGGTTAAACAAACAAAACAGACAAGATATACAATTTGAAAAAAAATAAAAGGTAGCCCAATAACTACACCCTTCTAAATTCACACACACATACATTTTGGTTAGGGTTAGCAGGAAGCGTCCTTTTTATAAATACAATTTAGGAAACTAGATCATCCAAACTCCTCGAAAGACTGGTCTACAACTGACTGAGTGACCATCTGACCATGAACAAACTTCTTGATCCCCTTCAGTCCAGATTTCGCCCTCAACACTCCATGGAAACTGCTCTCCTTAAACTCACAAATTAACTACTAACTTCTACAACCAACGGACACTCAATCTTGGCTACATAGGGGTTGATTACCTAAACAAAGAAAATTCACTTGCAAAGAATACCCAAACTCTCAAAGTGCAAGGAAAATTAAAAAAACAGTATTTTTGCTCACACATGATTGGATAATGGAAGTCAGCAATGCTTCACCTCATTCACCAAGCTAAGGGAAATTACCTTGCAAAGTGAACAGCCTATATGCCTTTAGTAAATCAATCCCATGTTGTTTTTGGCTGATTTAGGTGAATCAATGAGATTTGTATATACAGTAAGTATAGGCTCTGCAGTGCATAGACTAGAGGTTTTGGGTTGAAATATAATACCAATATTAAATGTTTATATTTTAGATAGATCAATCTTCCTATATCCTCCTGAAGAATAAGACCTTTGGTTCACAAAACAAGTTGAGATCTTTCCATGCCAGACTCTTTAACCACTTCCCTACTGCCATATGCAGAATGATGGTTCAGTTATCCTGACTGGGTGTCATATGATGCCCAGCAGAATAACAAGCCGGCACGAGCCCGCGGGGGCACGCAGCACGGCGTTCGGTGGTGTGGTGTGTCAGTCTGACACATCGCATCTCCGATCATTGTAAAGAGCTTCTGTCAGAAGCTCTTTACCATGTGATCAGCTGTGATGAATCATGGCTGATCACACCATAAACAGGAAACGCTGCATATCGGCATTTCCTCTACTCGCGTCTGCAGACGCGACTAGATGAGAGCCGATCGGCAGCTCTACTGACAGGGGGGTCTGCACTGATTGATTATCAGTGCAGCCCCCCCTAGGATTGCCACCCAGGATCACCAGGGAGCCCACCCAGGACCGCCAGGGAATGCCCACCCAGGACAACCAGGGAATGCCCACCCAGGGACCACCAGGGAGACAACCAGGGAAGCCCACCCAGGGACCACCAGGTAAGGGGCACAGTGCCCAACAGGGATGGATCTTGGATGCCACCCAGGACCACCAGGGAAGGACCATCAAGGAAGTGGCATCTAGCATTGCTGCCTATCAGTGCCCACCAGTGCCACCTATCAGTGCATAGTGCCACCTATCAGTGCCCACCAGTGCCACTTATGAGTGCTCATCAGTGCCCACCAGTGTTGCCTCTGAGTGCCCATCAATGCCGCCTATGAGTGCCCATCAGTGCCACTTATCAGTGCCACCTATCAGTGCCTGTCAGTGCTGCTTATCATTGCCGCCTATCTATGCTGCATATATGTGCCTCATCATCAGTGCCCATCAGTGCCACCTCATCAGTGCCACCTCATCAGTGCCAATCAGTGCTGCCTCATCAGTGCCCATCAGTATAGCCTCATCAGTACCCATCAGGGAAGGAGAAATGTACTTATTTACAAAGCTATGTGACAGAAACAAAGAAAAACCTTTTTTTTTCCAAAATTTTCTGTCTTCTTTTATTTTTAGCGCAAAAAAAAAAAAAAAACCCAGAGGTGGTTAAATACCCCAAAAAGAAAGCTCTGTTTGTGGGGGAAAATGATAAAAATTTTATTTGGGTACAACGTCGCATGACCGCGCAATTATCATTCAAAATGTGACAGCACTGAAAGCTGAAAATTGGTCTGGGCAGGTAGGTGTATACGTGCCTGGTATTGAAGTGGTTACAATACTGGCTATGTTATGTTTTCTAGAAATAATAGATAGGGATATATGATGCATACAGAGATGGGTAGATATTAAGGATATGTTTTATGATCAGCCACATGAAAAATCAGTCCTGTTTTTTACATATATTACAAGTGTCTTTGAATAAAATAATTCACGTGTTTAAATACATTTTAAATGTATGTGTTGTATCTGTTTATCTTTGTATTCCTCCTTGATGTCATATTGAGATGTCAGCACACCCTGATATCAGTTGAACAGTGGACTATCAAATAGTTGGCTTGCTTAGCATTAAAAATCTGACAGTGGTTCTAACCTTTTTCTACTTTATCCAAAGTGAAAAAAAAAATACGTTGACTAAATCTACCTTTGAGGGCGTTTGAACGGACAAGCCCACGTTTCAATACTGACGTCTGGAGCTGGACAATAGATGAGACATTTTTACTTTGGAAAATGTACATTTGGAAGTTGCATGTTATAGTTCTTCCTTGGCAGTTTGTGTTTCACTGAACAAACAAAACACATCTTTCATGTTAATGCAAAATACATTTGAATTTTCTCCTGTCAGGCTGATGACAGAATGTGCTAAAGAAAGTGTTGACAAAATAGGTTTGAAGCAAATGTGTGTACTTAAATATAGCAGACTGCATATTTTTCTATTGCTGTTTTTGAAATTGGAATGTAGAAATGTCATAGTTGCTTATTCATTTGTCTAAAATAATGTTACAGTGTACTTAAAGTAGAGCTGAACTCAAAATATGAAGATGTGCTATGCTATAGGGAACACCTAGAAGAGTTAATTGCACTAAAAGTACATTGAAAAAGGTACATTTGTTGTGAATTCCTCCTGAAAAATAGCAGTGCCCTCCCCAGTACATGATTGTATCTAGATCCTCCTAGCTGTATATCTGCAGTGTGAGATCTAAGGCACTGCTGCCTCTGACTGCTAATCTAAGGAGATTTGGAAACGTCACTAAAATGCTGCTCACCATTTTCCTAGTTGGAGGCTCTTGGCATGAGGAAGCAAAAAACTCTGGTTCTACTATGATAACCACACAAAGACACAATGTAACAGGGGCGGCCCTTGCAGTAAGGGCGCACGAGCACCACCCCCCATCCTTGCCACCGCCTTCCTATCCATGCGCCCGGCCCCTTTCAGGACACTGGACGCATGGATATCTATGGCGGAGGCAGGAGGGAGTGTTTTTTTTTTAAGCACCTGATTAGAGCCCGAGGCTCTAATAGGCTTCAAAAAAGGGTGGGCTTGGGGCGCAGAGAGTGCGCCCTGATCCCACCCAATTGTGTGACCATGGCAAATTAATTTTTGCTATTTTCACACTGCAGTGCCTCCCCGCCAGTCAGGAGGCAGGTCGGTGAGACCTTTTTCCTGATTGGCCAAAGTGCCAGGCGATCCTATTGGATGCCTAGGCGCTTTGGCAAGGACGAGGAAAGATGAGGAGCTGACACCTCGGTCCACACTCTCCACACACCGCTGCTGCTGCTGAATGGAGGAGATGGGAGGATCCTCTCCACTCGAGAGTCCACACACATAGTAAGTGCCGGGGATGCGTGCTGTCAGTGCTGCCTGTGAGGCCCACAGTGGCGGGGGCGGGGGTTGGAGGTAGTGCTGTATATTGCTATCTGGTGACTCCTCTGTATACTGCTATCTGGTGACTGCTCTGTATACTGCTATATGGTGACTCCTCTGTATACTCCAATCTAGTGACTCCTCTGTATAATGATATATGGTGACTCCTCTATATACTGCTTTCTGGTGACTCCTCTGTATACTGCCATATGGTGACTCCTCTGTATACTCCTATCTGGTGACTCCTCTGTATACTGCTATATGGTAACTCCTCTGTATACTGCTATCTGGTGACTCCTCTGTATACTGCTATAGGGTGACTCCTCTGTATGCTGCTATCTGGTGACTCCTCTGTATACTGCTATCTGGTGACCCCTCTCTATACTCCTATCTGGTGACTCCTCTGTATACTGCTATCTGGTGACTCCTCTGTATATTGCTATCTGGTGACTCCTCTGTATACTGCTATATGGTGACTCCTCCGTATGCTTCTATCTAGTGACTCCTCTGTATACTCCTATCTGGCGACTCCTCTGTATACTTGTATCTGGTGACTGTATACTTTATACTTTTACTATATGGTGGCTCTATATACTCCTATCTGGTGGCTCTGTATACTGCTATCTGGTGGCTCTGTATACTGCTATCTGGTGGCTCTGTATACTCCTATATGGTGGCTCTGTATACTCCTATCTGGTGGCTCTGTATACTCCTATATGGTGGCTCTGTATACTGCTATCTGGTGACTGTATACTCCTATCTGGTGACTCTGTATATACCTATCTGGTGACTCGGTATAGCCCTATCTGGTGATGCTGTATACCCTATCTGTGATGCTGAATACCCTATCTGGTGATGCTGGGCTGTATACCCCTGACACAATGGGTGGAATCCATAAGGGGGGGGCTTATGAGAAGTGGGAGGGGTCAAAATAAAGGGCAGTGTCCGGTGCCCCCCATCCTAAAATTTCACCAGCCACCACTGCCATGTAGACCAATGCATCATACCGTAAGTTAGTGATGGGGAAAAAGATTAGCTGCAGGGAGACCACAGGCAATACTGGTATTAAAGGGGACCTTTGATCTAGATATAGTACAAGGTAAACAAGGTATGCATTTAATATTCACGAGCCAGTTAGTTTGTCCTGAGTCAACTAATAGCCTACAGAACTGCCAGAAAATACTTCTGTGCCCAAAATAATTAGACCAAAATACCATTTGAATATACACATTGTGGAACTGCCTTTGGTATTTTTTAAAATGAACCTTAATGCAAACTCTAGCAAATAAAAATATCTATAACACTAACCCTCCCTTGAAACATTAGCCTTCAAAGTAACAACATTTGCCCCGTGTTAGGCCTGCCTATAACACAAGCATTACTTGGAAGCCCATTTCCACCTTTGACCATTATACCCTGTAAAGTATCACAGTACACAAATGTGCCAAAAAAAATGTTCAACAAAAGACCAAGCTGCACTCCAAGACATACTCAGTGCTCTTGTACAAGTTACACATTTAAAAAAATGACTCAAAGCATGGTCAGGACTGTGGATGATGTCCATCATGTCCAATGAAAACAGACTGCAAAATACTGAAGAAATGATCCAATCGGGCACCTGTTCCATTCACAACTATCCATGAGGATATTTCTCCTCATTTTGGGCAGAATTTGTCTCACTTCCTCTTGTGTCTAGAAAGTGAAGAGATATTTCCCCAACTTCCCCCAGTTCCCCAACTGGGTACAGACAAATAATTTAAATGGGTTCTAACCATTTCTTACCTTACCAAAAAAAAACAAAAAACACATACACTACCTTAAAGTGGTTGTAAAGGCAGAAGGTTTTTATCTTAATGCATTCTATGCATTAGGATAACACGAGGACCGGGGAGGGAGGACAGGTCACGAGGGTGACGTTCGTCGAACGATACCCCGTGGGCTCAGCTCGGTGTCACGACACACAGGTAAGTCTGTGCCTCGTCTTCAAACCGGGGGAGGGGAGAGAGAGGACCAACCGACTGAATAAAACTAACTGTCGTCGCCCTCTGTTACCGCGGTGACGACACAGAGTCGGTTAGTACTCCCTTTCAGGGCCTACCGACTTCGTGAGTACCTGTAGAGACCTATCTCTACCTGGAGTTCATTCATAACCCCCCACCCCCCTGACGATGTGTGTCTTCCAAAAAAATAGGATTACGTATCTTACGTAATTCTATTTTTGGAAGACGGAAATGTTGGTGAAATTCCATCACATACACAAAA
>BLSH010052426.1:63404-76118 GCA_018402905.1 Glandirana rugosa | reverse complement strand
TAAATATATACTGTTAAACTAATATACGTCGCGACGGGAGCACTCCCAGCGATCAATTTAGTCATGGGGTGACAAACGGGACTGGAACGTTCAAGAGACAGTGGAGACTGTGGAACCCAAATCACAACTCGCTTGGGCCTGACATTGCAAGCCCAGGCATGGCTTGAAATCCCACAGGCACCGTGCCTGGGCCTGGGCCTGTAAAGTTTTTAGCAAGCCCAAGCCAGGCCCCAAGACGATAAAATGAGGTGCACAACTCTTCGACGTCCCGTCGGTTAGTTGTTCGCAAAGTGACCAAACGGGAATCTTCGGTAGTGTCGGTACCGAACCCGAACGATTTTTGAAATGTCCGGGTCCGGGTCCGTGCCACGGACACCCTAAAGTTCGGTACGGACCCGAACGTTACAGTCCGGGTTCGCTCAACACTAAACCCAAGGTGTCAGAGGTGACAGAGAACTTGCAAGGTCAGGGCAAACAGTGGGGTACTGATTTAACTAGCGACCCTCACGAGGGCAGCGCTGCATATAATCAAATTGTCATATATAAATACCAGACATCCCATGTCTCCTGCGAGGTGCGGGAGTCTCCCGCATTTGGCTGCGGGCTCCCTAACACTCATGTGTGCCGTGCGATATCCCAGCTAAGCCTGTCAGCCACAGCAGCCCGGGCCGCCATGGCCGAGTGAGTGGTGAAAGGCCGCGGTGGCTCCCTGTTCCCAGATCATCATGTGTGACAGAGTCCAGTGTCAGTGTGTAAAGCTGGCAGACAGACTGTGCAGCACTCAGTCTGTAACTGCTAGCACTAGGGATGTCTCCAGCCAGGGATGTGACAGATAATGTGACATCCTCACCAGGAAGACCAGCATCTGGAGTCACGACATTGACTCTGTGGTGCGCACAGGCTGGTCGTCCAGAGTGAGTGAGTTCTGCAGAGTGTGGATAGAGTGACATGACACAGTGACGCTGAGCATCACTATGTCACTCTCTCACCTCTCCTCACTCACTGTCACTTCTTAGGATCCCAGAGAGCAGTAAGTCACAACATGCCATGTCTGAACAGGGGCCATTTTAAAGTGTAAGTTCACCTTTACAGAAAATCTGTAAAGTGAACTTACACTGGACCCCCTGTACCTGAAGCCGGTGATCCTCCACTCTGACCGATCGTAGCAGGGGCCATTTTGTGTTAAATTGGGGGGGGTGCCACTTCCCTGAAATGAGTTATTGCAGGTTGGGATGTCTGAAATAACCCCCCATACAAATAATCAAAAATTAATGAAAAATTCCTGTCTTGATTGTGCCCTCTGAGTATATAATGGAATGTAGTACGCAGATGCATGCAACAATAAACACAATAAATATACATGTAATGATTACATACTAAGAGAACGAAAAGCTTCCCATACACAGAGATTGGCTAGAATGCTGATGTTAAAGACTATTGACCAGAGACATAATTTCTAAGGATCATCATGCATGTGCCGATAGAAATCTTGTAGGATATCCTAAACGGGCAGTGTGCTAGATAACCTAATTCCCCAAGTTGGTAGGAATATTCATAGTAAGAAGCTGCACACAAAATCTACCTATTGATCCAGTTCATACAATAAGAAATCTTCCTTTGGCTGGGAGAATTTAAGGATCAATAATTCCCAGGAGATTATTGGCAATTATTGGTTTTTAATTATGTCATGTGGATGAAGGGGGTTTGTGAATATATACGGGGATCAATTAATAAAAGTGTTATTATATTTATGGAGTACATTTCTTTTCTCTTTTCATCTGTTTTTGGGTGGTTTAAAATGACATATGTAGAGGAACGAACCTCACCAATATAGGTGGTACAATACAGGTGTAGCACCCTCCTACTATAGAGTAGGCTGCTAGGTAAATTTAGCCTGGCTCTCCTGTAATCTGTGGAACAGGGGTTGCATTTTCAAGGCTGCTCAGTGTTTCACATGCTGCTGCTCTGTTGCTTTCGCTATCTTCTAGAGGATTCTAAAAGTATAGTAGGACAAAGAAAGCAGACAGCCTGAATATTTATGGGACACCAGATGTCCAGTCCTGCTGGAGGAGACCCCTGTGCAGGGGATCTGCCCTTGGGGCAGCTTTCTGGAAGGATCTATGGGGAAGACACTGAGGCTTAGCTGGGGGGCTATTCACTAGAGGGCCTATTCGCAAGCTGAAAACCAAGGATCAAGTGGGGTCTTGAGAAGCTCACAGGAGAGAGCCAGGAGGAAGTTGGTGGGAAAGAGTCCAGCTGTCCTATAGTGGTGTGAGTCTACACCTCCCTCACTAGCAAGTGAGTAAGCAACCTTATTGTTGAGGAGTTAGTGGCTATGTGTAGCTTTTATACTCTGGAAGGAGTACAGGTCACCATACTTCCACTCCCTATCCCAGTTCCCTACCTAACTAGAGGGTGCTACACGAGAATAAATGAATTGTGTACTCTCTAGGCAATTATTTGTCATTCTTTTTGGTTCACTTATATTCCAGTTTCTTAAGTGAGGTGACCCCTTTGTCTTGGGGAAAGGGGGGTGTTCTTGGATTTGTGGAGATCTGTCGTTTTTTAACTATTAGGCTCAACCAATGTCTGCTTTTTGACAGTTATATATTCCACTTCCACCTCTCCTTAAACATAAAGAGCTGAAATAGTTATCTGTTCTTAAGAAAATGTTCCTCCCTTCAGTGCTATCCCCATTTTTGAAGGCCTAAGCATATGGTCACATGATCTACGACAGGAAGGACTGCCCATTCTGAACCTCAATCCCTCCTTTTTACAAACATCAGATGTCTAAGCATATAGACCTTCAGATATGTGGCCAGCATTGTAGTAAGTCTACAGCAGCATTTTTTTGTGAGAAAAAGTGGCTTTCACAATACTTCATGTAGCCAAAAGCCGGCTATGATTGCCTGCAATTCAAGGACAATGTGCAGTGCTGCTAGAATGGAGCTGTCTCCCTCTAGTGTTAGCCTGGACTCCATGTTATTGTGTCCTACAATAGAGCATAGAGCGAAGCAAATGATCATGGAATGTGTAGTCCAGTCGGTTGGGTTTTGCTTCCACAAGGACTGATTTGAACTACACTGAGCAGCTTGCAGAAAAGAGAGAACAGACTGCTGGATATAAAAGAGCTTGTCTAGGCCTAAACCAGCCTCTTAGGACCCCAACCTGGATCTGTAAGCAGGGACTCTGCGATCATGTGTGCTATGGCCGAGTCGCCGGTAGCTTCACTTTACCACTCGGGGGCAGCCATGAGGCTGCTCAAGCTTCCATTGTGCTACCACTGCAACAGATCCGGGTAATCTGTAGCTCAGCAGAGGTTGGTGCCATTCCCCAGAGCCAGAACCCAGAAGGAGGATCCAGAAGGAGCCACTTTCCATCAGGTGTCTCATCTGCCTCTTCAGTCATAGGATTGGTGAGCGGGCGTTTGCCCATTTAATTGCCATAGTGACACTGTATACAGACATCTCTGTTCTTGTTGCTTTGCAGATACCAATAGTGCTAGAGGATACAGATTCACTTTACCCAAGACCCAGACACTGTATACAGACATCTGTGTTCTATCCATACTGCTGACACTTACAGTCCCTCTGGATACAATATCTTTCCAGCAAGAAGTCACAGCACCACCTTGTGCTTAGTTCACACAGGGAGATACAGCATCCCCTTTCTGGCTAAGTTTATATCAACTGCCCTGATCTACCATTTAAGATTACAAATTCTCCTAAAGTGCTAGCTGAAGACCTGCAAGATTCATCTTTACTACAGTTGCTGTTAAAGGGGTTGTAAACCCTTGTGGTTTTTCACCTCAATGCATTGAGGTGAAAAACCTCTTGTAGTGCACCAGCCCCCCAGAGCCCCCCTTTTACTTACCTGAACCTGATTGTTCCAGCACCAGGGACGAGCACACCTGTTGCAGCCAGTGTCTCAGATCCTCATTGGATGAATTGATAGCAGCGCAGCCATTGGCTACTGCTGCTGTCAATCAAATTCAATGATGTGGGAGTGGGATGGCGGAGTCGAGTTCTGCTGTCCGTGTCAATGGACGCAGCAGCAGGGAAGGGGAGTGCACCTGCACGTGTGCCTCCTGAGGGAGAGCAGCTCACTAATGGGGCGCTCGAGAAGAGGAGGAGCCAGGAGCGCTGCTGAGGGACCCCAGAAGAGTAGGATCAGGGCCACTCTGTGCAAAACCCTTGCACAGAGGAGGTAAGTATGACGTTTGTTTTTTTAAAAACTGAACCTTTACATATCCTTTAACCTCTTTGTGTCCCTCTTTACAATTTCCCAACAGACTATTGTTGCCTAAACTAAGGGTGATCCTTCAGGTAGCTGGACTCTGCCAAACAAAGGAGCCAGTTAAGCCATGGTTATAATTGTACTAATCCACTGTTTGCTACTTGCCTTGTTGTGCGCCTGTGGATTGAGGTGCAGAGAGAAGAGGTTTGACACAGTTAAAGATTCAGTCCCCTGCCTCTCTTCTACCTGTACACATAGGTACTAATAGTGTGAACTTAGGTTTTGTTGTGTCTAACTGAACTGTTTCCTTTAATCCTCGGAGGTAATTTGTTGCTGGGGCCTAGAATTCTTATTTAAAGTATATGTTTATGCTACATATCTTTATGTGCTAATCTTGTCACAGTAAATCGAGCTAAACTGCTTCCAACAGAACTATGTGCGTCTCTTATTACTGGTGCTAATAAGTAACTATGACTGAACACAACACAAGGTGTCAGAGATGTCAGAGGACTTGCAGAGTCGGGGCAATCAGTGGGGTACAGATTCTACCAGCGGCCCTCACAAGGGTAGCGCTACATTCATATTTAAGTAGAGTATAATAAAACAGCTTTAAATAGTTGGGGGGAAAGAAAGCAACCTCCAGGATTTCTACCCACTAAATGGTGCTGATGTTTTGTATGTACTAAAGGAGTTCCTTGTTCACAAAAGTGGTATGTGCACAAGCTACATTTGTGTAGGGGGCATTAATTATGTCTAGCTGGAAGAAGGTGAGATAGATGAAAAGCGGGATGGAACAAAAAGGTATCTGCACGTCTCACTTGCCTCAAGCTTCCACAGAGGCCATACCCTTCATTGTAGTAATTATCTACTCTGAACTGATACAGAGATTACAAAATTGCACAGTTACATTATAATGTGTTTGGTTATTAAAATGTTCAGTTTGTTTAATAGGAGGGATGTGCAGATAAGATATTGAAGACACATAAACTACAACAGGTGCAGGATTTATAATTACAGGGAGGTTGCATTTGTAAAAGTTTTAATAGGTGTGGTATTTATAACTTCCTTTGGTGGAGTATTACATTTGCAAACTGTATCGTGTCCTAAATTGTGTGTAGAACCAGATATGAATGGATCTGACCAGAGAATGTTTATCCATGTTTCTGTTATTTTACACAGTTTTTATACTTCTTCACTCTTGGAATATATTTCTAGGAGCTATTGAAAAATCTGCACTTTTCCCAATTCTGAGAAATCCATCCTTCTTTCCTGGAATTGAAGACTCCCAATTTCAGATATTAATTCAAGAGGAGGTATTTAGGGCTCATAGATTAATCACAACATGACAATGGTCCATGACAGAACAATAATAGATATTCACCTGACCTATCTAGGGTTCTGGAAAGTTGTTCAATTATCTCATTTTTTCTTTTCTGTGCCACTTGCTAATTCCTTTGCTGGACTTCTTACACAATTTGAACAATATGACCAACAAGAACATCTTAGGCACACAATCTCTATTATGTGTAGCCTACTAAACTCACCACCTGACTAGTACTTCATTTGCTCTACATAGAAAAACGGGAGAAGGACCTATAGACCCACATGATTCCTGAACAAAGAGATAGGATAATCTAATATGCACACAAAACATAAGTATGCATGAAATACCAAGAGACTGCATTCAAGATCCAAGGTACAGGACACCTCAAACTGTGCACCACATCTACCCAACAGTATCTGACTTGTGCAGGAGATGTTTTTTACCCCCAGGAGATATTCTACATGATTTTTGGTCTTGCACATAAGGCAATTAATGCTCCAAGCTAAGATTTTTTGGAAGTTATATTTGGCTTTATTTAATTAGATACAATGCAATAGTCCACTACACCTCATCAAAGGTTTAACAAGTATGCAGACGTCCTGACACCAAGGATGGGATTATATAACTATGTTGTTCAACATCTGCCTTTCAATGGTGATTGGATTAAGACATTGTTGTTACCAATGTAGATATAAATGTGGGGTATGTCCCTGACATTCATTTGAACTGAATAAGTTGATTGGATAAGCTACAAAACATCTTCAACATTACAGAACACAAGTCCATATGAAAGTGGCTAACTACTACTAGTTATATTCAGTACATATTTGCAATATGTACACATTTCCTTATGTTTTGTCTCTTTGTAAGCGCTGCAATTACAGTGAGCTCCTAATATTATTGGTTGACAACTCTGCCTCTCCTTTATTGAAATTCCAAACAGTATTGTCAGCCCATTTTGAGATCTCCCCCACTGGACTACAGAAACCCATCTCCTTATCTTCACATCAAAAGTGGCAGGTGTTTTGAAGTCCAGTAGAGAAAAACTTGGGAAAGGCTGACAAAACTGCTTGGGATTTCAGTGCAGCAGAGGCAGCATTGTCAGCTTAGTACAGTAAGCCAAGAGCAGGATCAACATGTTTTTTGCACTTGTTGTAACTGCAGCATTTTTAAAAAGACAAAATATGGTGAAATGCGCAAATAACACAGAGGTGAACTGAAAATGATTTCATTTTTTATTTTGCACACACATACACTGGGTCCATGCAATCTGGGCTTAATAACAATGCTGCTTCTACAGGAGTTTTGCGTTTTTTTCTCCTGCCTGTAGAAGAAGCTTGATGTTATCCTATGTGCCCATGTACGTTAGGATGCTTAGAGGCATATTTCAAGAGGAGAGTTTGGAAGCAGTAAAAAATTAAAAAAACACATCACAAGTGAATTTTTGAGAGGAGTTTTCAGGCAGAATAAACAACAAACGCTCATAAATGTGCATAAACTTGGTGTTTAAGAGCGGCTACCATTTTCAAGTGTACAATGATTATAATGAAAAATGTGCAGAGAGAAATGTTTTGGAAAAAAATCTTATAAAAGGTAATGTAGAATCAGCCAACAGCTGACGTTACAGAGCCACTTCAGACTCTAGAAGGATCCTGATAATAATGTCAGGATCCATCCACGTGCTTGGTCAACAGCTGGCTCAGCCTTTCACAGTGCCTCTGACAGTCTGAGCCAGGCGCATCCATCCCTTCTGTAACTCGGTACTCCAGTGAGCGCTGGAGGGGCAGAGCAGAGAGCGGTGACTGACAGTCACCGCTCTCTGCTCAAAGCAGACGAAGAACTGAGTGATCAGCTGTCATGTAATCGCTCAGTTCTCAGACTTAGAGCCAGCAGGGGACAGCTGCTGCAGCATCAGACCAATGCTGCAGCAGAGAGGTGAGTACGAATGTGTTTTATATTCCTATGCATCTCCTTTAAGATCACTACCTAGAAGAATAATCTGTAAAAGACTGATATGTGAGGCATTATAAACATAGTTACAGTAGCACAGGCCACATTTTCTAGTTTCCTTAGTCCCTTCAGTGAATCAATGCCAAAAAATAATGTTAAAATACATATTGCACAGTACCTCTGGAGTTTTTGTTGGTTGTCTTTCATGGCGTCCTTTAAAAACAATTGGGCTTTTCATCACAGTAACATATTTATACAAAAGATGGCATTTTCATAAAGGGCATGCATGTAATCATTTCTGTATTTCACCGCTGTATATGATTGCCTGTAAATATAAAAGGTGGTTTTGTGAACCAACTCTGCACTTTTATTCTGTTCAGCCTTGACATATGAGTTGTTATCTTACTCACTCAAGAACTATATGATTCCTGTTCCATTGATAACTGAGAATGTTATAGGAAACCTATGAAAAATAGACAGCTTTCCTACATTAGCGCATTCGACTAATGGACCCTGGGCCTCTTGTAGAACAAAGAGTGTAATGCAGAGGTATTATCCATAATAATTTGATTTTCAAAAAAAGGCATAATCTGTTTGGCTGCTCAGGACATTGTAAAGAGGTGACAGGTTCTCTTCACCAGTTGCAAAGCTGTTGGGTATGGAGGGGTTTTGCTGTGTCGCAGAAGCCCTTGAATTATTGTTGGAAAGCTAATGAGAAAGGACTGGGGCAGAGGTGTGGGTATATAAAGAAGTCAGGGCACGTGAATGAGAGGAGATACACGTGTGTCAGATGGTGTATGTATGCACACACATTTTATGAAGGATGAGTGAGGCATTGTTCTGCAAACACCCAATTTTACATAGACAGGGAGATTTTTGTGCAATCGAGGATTGAGCATGGTAATTGTGCTGTTTTGTAATGCATTTCCATGAGCTGAAGAGCCTCTGAGCTGAAATACTAGTGTAAGTGAGTCAGAGGTAGGTGAAGCCACCATGACTAGGTGGCTAGTGTACCATACAGACTTGCTACCTCAGAGTTCTCTCATTTACATGGATGGCTGGGAAGGGGGGTGGTTGAGCCACAGTTTTGCCACCCACCGAACATCCACCTAAAGCCTACAATACAGCTGGGGAGGGCTGTTCACAAGCTGCAATGCTCTGTAACAAGGCTGCTGCAAACGACTGCTCCTTGAGTTGTCAAGCTGCACTGCCTGTCAAACTCGGCCATTCAAGTCAAAAGTGCACTGCAACTGTGAGCCAAACACTTGGCTTGTGGGGGCATTACATTTTAATGTAATATTACATACCCTTTTAAAATTGCCATTCGCAAAAAAGAAATAAAAAAAGGTATTCAGAAATGGCAGTATCGCCTCATGAATGACAGTGGCTGCTCAGCAGCACTCTGAAAAGTGACCCAGAGAATGGGCAATTGTGAACATAGCCTTAATGAGCATAGCAAGAAACATGCTGCAAGGTTGAGGGCCTGTGTTGATGGCCTTTGGGATTGTGCCAATGGGCAAATGCAGTTTGCTTTAGACGCCAGTTTGAGATGCTTCTGAGATCATTCAGAATTCATTGACAAATGCATTTTATGTGTAGTTGACCTCCATCTAACCTACATTTGACCTGCTTCCTTACAAATCCCCATAGATTTTTATGAGAATACAAAACCTGTCAACAAAGGCCCTACATACGCCTAATTAATGTGAAAGGTGTATCAATAAAATAAAATGTAAAAGTAAATGTGACTGAAAAGCAGCTACTTAAGGCTTCATGTACACACAGACTAGGCTGACCACTGGCTGCACCATGATTTTGCCAAATTTTGCGGCTGACGGTCAAAATGTTCCTATCCTGAACGCGATTCTTCTGCATTCAGGAGAGGAAGGTTGAGGGAGGTTGAACCTCCCCTAACTGCATGAGCAGCTTCTAAACTCTTGTAAAAGCCTATGTGTACATAGACACATAAATGGCTGTAACAAATGGCTGTAACAAAGTCCTGGAAAGCCCTACAGGGCTGCAAAAGGAAGTAAAATGGGGGTAAGGGTAGGGCAAGTGCCCTACAAAAAAATGGAGATAGGGAAAATAAATTAAATTCAAATAAAAACAAGGGAAGGGGGGTGGATGTGGAGTAGGAGCCTAGAGGTTGACTAGGCCGTGACCGTGGCAGTGTAGGTGGAAGTGGCGGTGGTAGAGGAGTAGGAAGAGGTAGCCAAAATGGTATTTTTTTTTTTGTATTGAGGCCTATTCAAAAAAACAAGTATGTGAATGGCTGTGTGAGTCCGGTCTAAATGTTTATTCTGCACAAGGTACAGACAAGTCTTGTGGGATCCATGCCTGATTCATTTTAATAAAGGTTAGCTTGTCCACGTTGGATGTGGACAAACGGCTCCGCTTGTCTGTGATAACGCCCCCTGCCGTGCTAAACACGCGTTCCGACAATACACTGGCTGCAGGGCAGGCCAGCACCTCCAAGGCATAAAGGGCAAGCTCAGGCCATGTGGCCAATTTGGAGACCCAGAAGTTGAATGGGGCAGACCCATCAGTCAGTACGTGTAGGCGTGTGCACACATACTCTTGCACCATGTTGCTGAAATGCTGCCTCCTGCTAAGACATTGTCTATCGACTGGTTGTGCTGTTTGTTGTGGCGGGCTGCTGACAAAGCTTTGCCACATTTCAGCCATGTTAACCCTGCCTTCTGAGGTGCTGGCGGTGGCACAGCTGCGTTGGTGGCCTCTACCTCCTCCTCTACCTTCACCTTGTGCTTCCGCTGAGCCCCCGGTGTCATTTGGGAATGCCCTCAGCAGCGCCTCTACCAGTGTGCGCTTGTAGTCGCGCATCTTCCTCTCACGCTCCAGTGAGGGAATTAAGGACGGCACGTTGTCCTTGTAACAGGGATCTAGAAGGGTGGCCACCCAGTAATCAGAGGAAGTTACAGTGTGGGCAACTCGGCTGTCGTTGCGCAGGCACTGCAGCATGTAGTTGGCCATGTGTGCCAGGCTGCCCACAGGCAAAGACAAGCTGTCCTCTGTGGGAGCAGGGGAGGGCTGGCCCAGGGGGTAGGGTGGCAATTGCCCCCCAGGCCACCCTAACTTACATTTAAAATGGCCGATGGCTGCTGCCCGTTCACACTTTTTTTTTCTTGTGGAGGAAGGAAATAGGGCCCAGGGGCGCAGCCACCAACTAACTGCAGGCAAAGGGGGGGCTCCCAGGGCCGGCCCTACCATGGATCCCGCTAGGCCCATTGGGTGGGCATGGATGGTGAGCTGATTCAGTGGTTCAATGGGCCACTTGACTGGACTTTCCCCCCAGGCCTACGGCTGCCAGCCCTCCCCTGTGTGGGGGGTATATCATCTGTGTCCTCTGTATCCCCCCAGCCACGCTCCAGTGATGCCCATGAGCTGTGTTGGGTGCCACCCTGCTGCAATTCCTCCTCCTCCTCCTCCTCCTCATCTTCCTCGTCCTCCTCGTCCTTCAGAACTGTGCCCTGGCTTGAATATTTTGGACCTGGCCTATGCTGGTGCAGGAACCCACCCTCTGAGCCACTTGCTAATGACTGGCCTGATAACCGTGGAAATGACCTCTCTTCCTCCTCCTCATCCTCCTGTGCCACATCCTCTTCCATCATGGCCCTAAGTGTTTTTTCAAGGAGACATAGAAGTGGTATAGTAACGCTGAGAACAGCATCATCGGCACTGGCCATGTTGGTGGAGTACTCAAAACACCGCAATACGCTACACGGGTCTCGCATGGAGACCCACTCGTTGGTGGTGAAGTGTTGCTGTTCCGCAGAGCGACTGACCCGTGCGTGTTGCAGCTGAAACTCCACTATTGCCTGCTGCTACTCGCACAGTCTCTCCAGCATGTGCAAGGTGGAGTTCCACCTTGTGGGCACGTCGCATATGAGGCGGTGAGCGGGAAGGCCGAAGTTCTGCTGCAGCGCCGACAGGAAAGCAGCAGCAGGGTGAGAACGCCGAAAGTGTGCACAGACGGCCCGCACTTTATGTAGCAGCTCTGACATATCCGGGTAGTTTTTTAGAAAATTCTGTACCACCAAATTCAGCAGATGCGGCAGGCAAGGGATGTGCCTCAAACGGGCTCGGCCCAGAGCCGCTACAAGATTTCGGCCATTGTCGCACACCACCAGGCTGGGCTTGAGGCTCAGTGGCAACAACCACTCATTGGTCTGTTGTTCAATGCCCGTCCACAGCTCCTGCGCAGTGTGGGGTTTATCCCCCAAACATATCAGTTTTAAAACAGCCTGCTGTCGTTTCCCCCTGGATGTGCTGATGTTGGTGGTGAAGGTGTTGCGCTGAGCGGATGAGTGGGTGGTCGAGGAGGAGGAAGCGCAGTAGGAGGAGGAGGCAACAGGAGGCAAAGAGAAATGCCCTGCAATCCTCGGTGGTGGAAGGACATGCGCCAAATGGCTAGCCGGCTCAGGCCCATTTGCCCAGTGTGCAGTAAGCGAGATATAGCGTCCCTGTCTGTGCTTACTGGTCCATGTATCAGTGGTTATGTGGACCTTGCCACTGATGGCGTTGCGCAGTGCACACTTGATCTTGTCCCCGACTTGTTTGTGCAGGGAAGGGATGGCTCGCCTGGAAAAGTAGTGGCGGCTGGTTACCACGTACTGTGGGACAGCCACCGCCATCAGATTTTTGAAACTGTCCGTGTCCACCAGACGGAATGACAGCATTTCAAAGGCCAGGAATTTTGAAATGCTGGCATTCAGGGCCAGGGATTGCGGGTGGGTAGGGGGGTACTCCCTCTTTCTCTCCAGGGTTTTGGAGATGGACAGCTGTAAGCTTCCATGGGACCATGTGGAAATGCTTGGGGACGGTGGCGGACATGGTGGCGTTGCTGTCATATCGTCTGTTTGCTGGGTGGCAGGTGACGCTGTCACTGTAGAGGTGGAGGAAGAGGCCGAGGCAGCAGCAGAAGAGGAAGCAGGAGGAGGCCGAGACCTTTCTTGGATTTTGAGGTAATTATTCCAATGCAGCTTGTGCCTTGAATTTAGGTGCCTGGTCATGGGGGTTGTGCTCAGGTTGAGAACATTTATGCCCCGGCTCAGGCTATCATTGCACAGCTTGCAAACCACTCGTGTCTTGTCGTCAGCACATTGTCTGAAGAACTGCCACGCGGGGGAATGCTTTTGAGCTGCCTTTGGTGTGCTAGGTCCCTGGGTGCGGTGGGTAGTAGCAGG
>BLSH010052426.1:37072-62169 GCA_018402905.1 Glandirana rugosa | reverse complement strand
TTTTGTTGCTAGCGATGCTAGCACGAGTTGCTAGTCTAACAACCTCCTTAAACTCTAAAGTTTATGGTGACGAAACTCAACGTCTAGTTTGAGACGTATTTTGTTGCTAACGACGCTAGCACGAGTTGCTAGTCTAACAACCTCCTTAAACTCTAAAGTTTATGACGACGAATCTCAACCTCTAACGTCTAATTTGAGACAGATTGCGTTGCTAGCAATGCAAGCATGTGTTGCTAGTCTAACACCCTAGCATGTGTTGCTAGTCTAACACCCTCATTAAACTCTAAAGTGTTTGACGACGTAACTCGCTAGACTGACGTGATCTGCAACTCAAAGCAGTGGTATTTGAAATCTCAAATTCCTCCAACAATCTGATCGTTGAGCACGATCGTAGCGATCGTTGTTTTATGCAGAGTTTGATCTGCAACTCAAAGGAGCGGTATGTGAAATTTCTAATTTCTGCTATCTGTCCTCAGAGCAACAGCACAGCAGTAGTAAAGTAATCTATCTCAGGATGCAGGATCAGATGTTGTTAAAATGTCTCTAATCTCTCCCTGACGCCGTCAGCTACCTTTCCCTACAGCTAACCCAAGAGCATGTGACTGCAGCATCAAGTGACTCCAGCTTATATAGAGGCTGGGTCACATGATGCACTGGCCAATCACAGCCATGCCATTAGTAGGCATGGCTGTGATGGCTTCTAAGGGCAAACCAGTGAAACGCTTGTTGATTGGCTGCCCTGCAGCTTCTCAACATGTGGAGTAAAATAGCAGAACCCCGGACCGAACCCGAACGTTTTTTGAAATGTCCGTGTTCATGTCCGGGTCCCGGACACCCGAAAGTTCGGTACAGACCCGAACGTTACAGTCCGGGTTCGCTCAACACTATTTAGGAGCTTTTGGCAAAAAAATATCAAAAGCTCCTAAACTCAAGTTTAGAAGCTGTAGTGTACATGAGCCCTAAAATTCCAATTGGCAGAAATCAAAAACACTATATATGAGAGCAGTACTTAAAACTGTCCATCCAACATGCTGAATGTGAATACAAACATCCTTTTATAAACAATAGTGTCCAAACATGATGAAATTAATACATTTGCTTCTTGAAATAACATTCATCAATGTGCCATCAACTCATGAAAAAATATTCACCAAATATGGCTGTCACAGTCAGCGGTCAGGCTTGGAGACCAGTAGCTATAGCAGTAGAGAGGCTCCCACCAACCAGCTGGATATGTTAACAAGCAGGTCTCCCTGGCAAATGATGTGGGCTCACCTGAGGTATGAGGTCTAAGTACTAACCGGAGTTCACCATAGCTCCTGATGATGGAGATTGTTTTTGCTGCTTGTCAGTACCATGTCATGGTCCTCAGGATCGCCCCACCAGGAGGTGAGCAAGCCAGGGTACAGTGGCAGTTATAGCAGGTAGGGTTTCAAGCAGAAGCGTAGTCGGTAACAAGTGGTTGAAGGTCAGGATCAAGCAGAAGCGTAGTCGAGGAACAAGCCAAGGTCAGTAACAAGTGGTAGCAAAGATATGGATGGCAGCAGTATCTCGTATCGTCACAGCATATGGTTTTTGTATGGTTATTATGGTCAGTAAAAACCAATTCCTCCAAAGCCGACTTGATGGCCAGCAATTCCCTATCACCGACATCATAATTCCAGCAAGATGGTGCACCACCACATTATGGGTGTCAGGTCCGAGCATTCCTAGATGAACAGTTTCCTGGAAAGTGGATTGGTCGTCGTGGGCCAGTTGAATGGCCCCCAAGGTCTCCCGATCTGACCCCCTTAGACTTTTATCTTTGGGGTCATCTGAAGGCAATTGTCTATGCTGTGAAGATACGAGATGTGTAGCACCTGAAACTACGGATACTGGAAGCCTGTGCTAGCATTTCTCCTGCGGTGTTGCAATCAGTGTGTGAAGAGTGGGAGAAGAGGGTTGCATTGACAATCCAACACAATGGGCAGCACATTGAACACATTTTATAAGTGGTCAGAAACTTGTAAATAACTCATGAATGAATAAAGTTACGTTAAAACCAAGCACGCCATTGTTTTTCTTGTGAAATTCCCAATAAGTTTGATGTGTCACATGACCCTCTTCCTATTAAAAAAACAAAAGTTGGATTCAAAATGGCCACCATGGTCACCACACATCTTGAAAAGTTTCCCCCCTCACATATACTAATGTGCCACAAACAGGAAGTTAATATCACCAACCATTCCCATTTTATTAAGGTGTATCCATGTAAATGGCCCACCCTGTACATCAATAGCTAGTAATGCCCAATAAGCTTGTGCAAACTCCCACACACCAACCAATCTGATCGGACCAATCCCATATGTTGTTGGTATTGTCTCCTCAGATATCAGGACCACATCAGTTACTGCAAAGGGATCTAAAAATAAACCGCTCATAAGTCTAAAGTGCATTAGTGGCACTACACTTCTAATAGCTTTTAGATATAACCATTGGATAGCTTCTGAATGGCTTTTCATATTTCAGGGTGAGATCCACAGCTCTCATTAACTTCCAGCAGTATCCTCCACTGGTAAAACACAGCTAAACCTGAATAAAGACATCACTATAATCAGATTTAAAACAACTAAAAGACAACCACTCACATATTAAAAGTGCAAAGGTGGCACTACACTCTCACAAGCATCAAGATGTAGCTGCTGGGTAACCTCTAAGCCAAGTAACTACCATTGGGGGAAATAGATACGTTTTCACCAACCACCATCAAAACCCCCAACTGGACCATCACAGCCATGTGTATATGCGATGACATCAGCACTCAAAGTGCTACAGAGTAATGCTTCATCAGGAGTGTATGACGTCAGGTGTACAAACAAATGTATACTCCTGCTGCACATCCCTATGCTGGAGCTGGACTAATAAATACATCAGAACCTTATGATCTGGATGAAACAGTGAAATCTAACCACACCAGTAGGAGAGAAAGCAGAAAAAGTCAAAAAGGGGCTAGGTCGAACATCTAATCCACTGGCCATCCATCTCCAATTGGAGTTTAATGCAACCGTATCTTGATCTTTGTGTAACAAATATTAAAATGAGAATACATATACTATGTATAAATAAACTTAAAATCAATGTTAAAAGGCAATCTAACAAGAAATATACTGTTTGTATGTAGCGCTATCCCCGCAGGGGCCGCTTAAGTATGTTCAGTCCGTTACTCTGCCTCTCAACCCCAATAACAGCCTCAGTCCCCTCTGGCACACCTGGCAATAATGTGAGTGCAAGGATTAATGAGAAACACACACATTATTATAAAACACAGAAAATTGTCTTTACTGTAGTACTTCTGTGGAATAACCATTGGCAATGTGTTCAAGGAATACAATAGAACAGGAATATGCAATTAGCAGACCTCCAGCTGTTGCAAAACTAAAAGTCCCATCATGCCTCTGCATCTGGGTGTCATGCTTGTGGCTGTCAGAGTCTTGCTATGCCTCATGGGACTTGTAGTTCTGCAACAGCTGGAGAACATTAATTGAAATTATAAACAAAATAGCTCAATAATATAATTAGGCTGCTTTCAGGGGATTCAGAACCTTAGAATAGTCCCAAGAGCAGAGCAAACACTTCAATAACAAGAAAGTCACAAATGGCAATCTATACCAGATTGGTTACCTTTACTCAAGTTTGGCTCTATGAGTCCAAGAAGGAGGAGAGTAGAAGACTGACCTTTTCTATGTCAGATCCTTCTCTCCTGTCTCCCGTCACCACAGGCCCAACAACAATACACTGATGTTCAAATGTCAAATGGCAGACCGTGACACTTAAGGGTATGAACCAAAACCCAAATGCAGACTTGAAAATGACACAGTCAAACAGCTTAAATGGTGGCTTATGCACTCAGGTAAAAAGGGGAACCAATCTGAATTAACAACTGTCGGTCTGTTTCCCTCAAATCCTGAAATCACAGACCCAGGCAATGAACATGTGAGACAACAGGCCACAAATGCAAATCAGCACTTTAACAGTTATAATGAGAGTTCTCCTTTAAAGGTAGTCATTAGGATCACTAAATCACTAATACTAAGGAAGTAACAGTGAGGGTCCTCACTGTGGAAATATCCAAGATCTTTGGCTAGCCTGGCGTTGGTGCACTTGGTGTCCTGTTGAGTAAGGATAAACAAAGGGAACCTGTAAGTGTCCTGGTCTAACAGCTTAGTCTAATCTTCTGCCGGCTTTAGCTAAATTCAAAGTTAGGTACCTGTATCACTGTGTCCACCAATCCCTGAGACAAGGCACAGATATGCAAAACGTAAGTGAACTTCAGAAGAAAACCTTGGTAGTGATTACTGACTCCAGGATATACTTATCTGTTAATGAAGGACCTGCGCACAGGATTTTGTAATCCACTAAGAAGACTGAGTCTGCACTGACAAATAAAGACAGAAACAACTGCGTATACTCAAAGGTAGGTTTCAGTCTGCTCACCACCCTTGATCAGCCGATCACAGAGGCGGTCCGGATGCTCAGGCTGTGCTGATAACGCTGGAACTGATGATGTCTGCTTGCTCTTTGCTTTAGGGAAAACCATATGGCCCTCTCTGAGTAAAAAAGGAGGGGGAGAGAGGGTGAATCTTCACACAAAAAATTGTAATATCAAAGTTGATTGTATTTAAGACTTCCTGTGAGGAATTTTTCTTGAGGACAGCTTACTCGTGCCATACATGTAGGGACTGAGCCGGACGCTGAAGGAAGGAGGGGAAAAAAAGAATATTGTGGTATCACCGATGAGCGTGCCGCTTATTGTTGTCGCTGCTCAATGTCGGCGTCAAGCGGGGAAGGTAGGCTCGGAAAAGATGCGTCCCAAATGTGAGCGTATTCAATCAGTGTGCGAACATGCTCAAGTCCGCCAAAGGCAGAAATCGACCACCCATCTTGATCAAATTTGGCGGGAGATTCATTGAACAAGAAGGGATGCCACTGGTGCGTTTGGACGTTATCTACGTCTAGGACTAAGTCCCTCTGTGCAGTCACCATACTGCACTCTCTATTCCAGCACCCACGGACAGCTGATTCTGAACTCGTCTGTGCTCTGGCATCCCTTCTTGTTCAATGAATCCCCCGCCCAATTTGACACTGTGGAAATATCCAAGATCTTTGGCTGGCCTGGCATTGGTGAACTTGGTGTCCTGTTGAGCAGGATATACAAAGGGAACCTGTCCTGGTGTAACAGCTTAGTCTAATCTTCTGCCGGCTTTAGCTAAATTCAAAGTTAGGTACCTGTATCACTGTGTCCACCAATCCCTGAAACAAGGCACAGATAGGCAAACTTAAGTGAACTTCAGAAGAAAACCTTGGTAGTGATTACTGACTCCAGGATATATTTATCTGTTGATGAAGGACCTGTGCACAGGATTTTGTAATCCATTAGGAAGACTGAGTCTGCACTGACAAAGAAAGACAGAAACAACTGAGTATACTCAAAGGTAGGTTTCAGTCTGCTCACCACCCTTGATCAGATGGTCCAGATGCTCAGGCTGTGCTGATGACGCTGGAACTGATGATGTCTGCTTGCTCTTTGCTTTAGGGAAAACGGCTTCTACTGCATTCCATGCAGCTCTCTCTTTCTCTCTCTCTGTGTCCACTGCTGCTCTGCAACAAACGGAGATGTCTGTAAGCTGGCTCTGTAGATCATCCACCAGAACACTGTAGCAGCACAGCTGGCCGGGGCACTGTAGAAATTTAGCTGGCTGGATTGCTGGAAGTAGGCCACAGGCTGCAGGCCTGCTGTGAAGGACACACAGGGTCCTTACTCATCAGCCACACCGTCCAGAGAGAGTGAAGCAAAAACTCCTCCCCTCACTTAAATAGGTCTCCCAAAAAGCATCATTCCTCTAGGGAGCTTTTCCTGCAGCACAGCACCCTGGGAATAGAGTGTTTCCTTTGCAGAGTCCAAAGACGGGTTTCCTCTGTGGCACTACAAATCCCATCAAACACTGCTGCTCCCACAGATCCTTGCTGCTGCTGTAAAAGCCTCCCACATTGGCTGTTGTCACCATTCTCCTCATAGGCTGTTTCTCCCTATGCACATAAAAGTCCAGCAGAAAGCAGTGTAATCTGATTCTTCTGAGTATCTGTGTCTCTCTACACAGCTTACATTGAGTCCAGTCTGTGAAACAAGAAAGAGGGGGAGAAGTTCCCCTGCAGGGGCTGACAGGTACATTTGTCCCTAGTAGAAGAGCCTGTGTATTTACAGTGGCCACTTAGCAAAAGCCGCAGAAATATCGGGGCATCCACTACACATATATGATCTTTAATTACTGTATTCCTATTCATCTTTGCTATAGATGCAATCTCTTCCTGCAAGAATTAAGAGTCATATCTTTTTTTTCATAAATTGTAGCTTTAAGCAATTAACTTTTCTATTGTACTCTTCCAAAAAGTGCAACTACACCTAATCCTCATAAATTGTCCTCTAGGGGCATTATTTATGCATTTAGGGTGAAGTGCACAAAATCTGATAATAGGTTTGCACCATTAATAGGGAAGTTGTGGACTCATCATCTCAAATTTGAATCCTTATGCCTTGTAGTCAATATGTTGGGCAATGTGCTTCTTTATCGAGCAATGTACAGAGAGTGCCACAACAATGCAGCATAACTTATCCTGGCTACCAAAATATTTGAGCCTAAAACAGCACAGCAGGTTGAGGAATGCCATTAAACACACCAAGAATGTATACCCTGCACTTACAGTGCTATTCTTTTGATAGAAAATGTTAATTGTTATGCCCTCTGCTTATAGGCACAGTATAACCACTAATAATTTCTTCCCTGTAGGTGAGGAGCTTTTATACTGTAACCATTAAGCTTTACTTTCTATGTCCATGCACATATTTTCTAAGCCATTCTTTGGAAAACCTAACTTTGTAAACTTGAAGCACAAACTAAAGATGAACCAATTGGTGTATTTGGGGAGATGGGTGGGAAGGTACAGTTTTAAGTTCATTCTGTAGGTGGCTCTGTGTTGCTGTGCAGATGGAGTGGAGGCTGGGAAGAATATTGTACCTCTGCAGACTTTGGATCGGATCTGTCAGGGGAGCAATGGTCAGATTGGACACTGCAACACTGAATGAGCTTTGGTTGCCATCGTTAGTATGGGAAATGTTAAAAAATATCAGTGCCCTGCTGGATTTGGCGCCCATTTGAGAGTGGTTAGAGTAGAGAAAGGAACCACACTTGTCAGAGACAGTGAATTAGCCTTCTGGAAAGGTTCCTGTGCGAGAAGGAAAGTATTACGGAGACCGGTGTATGCTCTGCTCTCCTCCAATCTCTGGCATTACTGCAAAGAACCTGTTTAGCTTCTTCAAGTGCCGCTTGTGCCACCACTTTGCCAGTCAGCCATCCCTCTTGCAGATTTTGACCCGGTAATGTAGGCTATGCCTGTATGATATCCTGTGGTGATGAAGATATTCTCTTGTACTACCAATGTTACTGTGACTTCTACTATCAGCATTACTGCACCTGTACTTTCAATGTTACCAAGTTTGCTACCACAATAGTGCCTGGAACTGTTTATCGAAGTGTTCTGCCATAGTTTATAGTGCTACTGATCTCAGATTGTCATTTACCTTGTTATGTTTTACCTGCAACTCACCAATACAATAAATGTTCAACCCTTTTTCTGGACTTTGTGTTATTCCATCAATTTAGGTAACAACCTCCTGGCTCTGCCCACAATCCCATGCTCCCTTCCTGTTGCTAATGCTTGTGCCAAACTGGCTCATTTAAACAGGCCATGGCTTATTTAAACAGGTCAGTAGCAGATAGTCAGTGCTGTCTTATCTACAGTATTTCCTGTGAATCTGGGATCTGTGACTTTGTACCTGTACATATTACCGACCCTGCTTGACTTGACCTGTTCCTGATACTTGGCTGTTCCCACTCCAGCTTTCACCTGGACTACGCTTCTACTTGCTCCTTCTGTTTCTGACCTGTTTATCTGTTTCTGACTCTGACCGGAACCCAGACCCCACTTCTGCTAACGTTATTGTACCTGATCTAATCGCCAGTTGCTTGCCTGATTTCACACTAGTCCTCAGGTTTTATGCCACAGTTATCCCCAGGTGGCAGTCCTTCAGAAGATACTCCTGCATACACATCTGCTGAAGGTCACAGCTGACACAGCAGTCTACCTCCATCTGAGGACCTGTGGTTGTTACTCGCTCCTGTGGTGTTATTGGTATTCCTGTGTCCAGTCTCCTGTCCGTCATTTTCTGTGAAAAAATTATGGACAGGAGATGTCTTCCTGTACCAACCTTTGTCAAGAAATTCGAGGCACTTATGCCACTCCACGCTCTTGCTTTCCCTATTCGCTTTATCAAGTGTCCTGACCTGGAAGTATAAGAGAGGCTGTCTTCATCTCTTCAAGATCCTCCACCGGGTAAATAACTGTCACTGTCTATGAAGGGTATTTTGAATGTTAATTATATCTTATGATAGCTTTTCACCAGTAACACTCTGGATGAACTTTATTTTGCATGATGGAGCAAGTAATGGGCTCAGCTCTACTGACTCACCACAATCCACTTATCTTTAGCATACACATCAAGGGAATTTAGGTTCAAGTTTTTTTCATAATCATTTTTCTGTTATATGAATGATATTTGTTATTCTCATTGGTTCCATTACTGAAAATACTGACAGGTATGGGAATAATGATTGTTGCAACGTAGAGAGCAGTCTGTCATCTGTAAATAAATGCTTGGACACACATAACTTCTCTAATTAGATAGCATGTCTTTACTGAGTCTGTCAGCTCCCATATTAAAGGGAACCCTTAGTCATGAAGTATAGAAGCTGCCATTGCTGACCTTTACTGGTGGTTTAGTTGGCCATTGGCTTTAGTACTTTCAGAGCCAGTGACTTGAACAAATAAATAGAAGCTCTAACTTTATCTTACTTGACTGATCTACATGCTTTTTCTGGGTTATTGATCACAAGTATTGAAGCCATGTGACTAGCATAACAGGCAGGTAGCTAAGATTTTCACAAAGAAGTCTGCTATGACATCTCTAGTACATATTTTTAGTTAGGTTACAAAGTTCCACAAAGTTCAAAGGTAATTTTTAGCCCGAAGCCTAAAGTTCAAATGCAAAATTTAGGACAAGAAGGTTTTTCAATAAATTATTGATGGAGGAGATACTTGTGCTGATAAATGCTTAAAGCTATTACTAAAGTCCTGAGAAGGAGAAGTTATATCATGCTCTGTGATGGATGTGTGAGCAGGCGACCTATGAGGTGGAGTAGTGTATCTGTAATTTAAAAGCCTAAAGTTGGTGGGATGAAAAATTGGCCCTTGCATCAGTGTCAATATCAGTTATCAGTCCTGTGAATGCAAGAACCATCAGACAACTTGGTCAGACAGCTGCCTATTAGTTATATGATGAATTGCTTAGCTCACTGGCTGTCCATTCACTTCTGTGACCAGGGGCGGATCCCGGGGGGGCAATGGGGCAATTGCCCCCCCCAAAAAAAAATATTACTGACAACTAATATCCTTAGGCTTCAGCAGGCAGGCGCCCACAGAAAGACCCTGTTGCTGTCTTCACTCAGCGCCGCGCTGGAGAAGATGGAGGGAGAAGGTGGGTCTGCAGTCTGCGCTGGTTGCAAGCGCCTGTGCTGACTGGCATCTAGCAACCAGTGACATCAGTCACATCCGAGCCGCTGCTGAGTAGGAGTATAGCGAGGCCCCAGAATTCAGAGCGGAGCCTTCTTCCTCCTCTGCGCCTTGTGTTGGCTCCACCCACCTCCTCCCTCCATCTTCTGCAGGCTCCAGTACGGCGTGAAGACAGAAAGAAACAGTGGCTGTGTGTCACTGTGTGATGCTGCCTGAGTACCTGTACACCTGCAGAGCAAGCCCAACCTGGCTGGATCCAGCAGCTTCCCTATTGCAATCTCTATTGCTCTTTCATGGGAGCCCCTCCCCCACCTGAGCACCCAAGTAAATAAATAATAGTGAGTACAAATATTAATCATAGTATAAAATACAGAATACAGGTTTTATGCCATTATTTATGCAAAAAATGCTGCCCTTTTGTATTGACATTTGTTGTCTTGTTCAATCGTAATCACTTCAGCCCCGGAAGGTTTTACCCTCCTTCTTGACCAGGCCATTCTTTCTCTCTCTGCGACGTTGTACCCAAATAAAATTGATGTCCTTTTTTCCCACAAATAGAGCTTTCTTTTGGTGGCATTTGATCCCCTCTGCGTTTTTTATTATTTGCGCTATAAACAAAAAAAGACCAACAATTTTGAAAAAAAAGATGTTTCTTACTCTCTGCTATAAAACATATCCAATAAAAAATGTAAAAAATCTACTTTCTTCATCAATTTAGGCCGTGAGCTGTTGTTCAACTGCAAAGCTGGGCATTTCTAAAAAGGTCTCTGACAGTCTCCTGCAGTTTGCACGCACTCTCTGACCATCCTCTCCCCTGCAGTATGCCCGCACTCTCTGGCCATCCCCTCCCCTGCAGTATGCCCTCACTCTCTGACCATCCCCTCCCCTGCAGTATGCCCGGACTCTCTGACCGTCCCCTCCCCTGCAGTATATCTGCACTCTCTGACCGTCCCCTCCCCTGTAGTATATCTGCACTCTCTGACCTTCCCCTCCCCTGCAGTATGTCTGCACTCTCTGACTCTTCCCTCCCCTGCAGTATGTCCGCACTCTCTGACCATCTCCGGTACTACGTCTGCAGCCTCTGACCATCTCCTGTAATATGCCTGCAGTCTCTGATCATCTGCTGTAGTATGTGTATTAATGTGCCACTTTACTTGCTCAATTATTTGGGATTGCTCCATTGCTCAGTGAGTGGCAATGATGTGCAGTAACCTGTAGCAGCCAATCAGTGAACAGTAGTGATCTGCTGTAATCTCTAGCAACCAATCAGTTAGCAGTAATGATGTGCTGTAACCTGTAGAAACCAATCAGTGAGCAGTAATGATGTGCTGTAACCTCTAGCAACCAATCAGTGACCAATAATGATGTGCTGTAACCTCTAGCAACCAATCAGTGAGCAGTAATAATGTGCTGTAACCTCTAGCAACCAATCAGCAAACAAAATTCTCTAGCAACCTGTAGAAACCAATCAGTGAGCAGTAATGATGTGCTGTAACCTCTAGCAACCAATCAGTGAGCAGTAATGATGTGCTGTAACCTCTAGCAACCAATCAGTGAACAATAATGATCTGCTGTAACCTCTAGCAACCAATCAGTGAGCAGTAATGATGTGCTGTAACCTCTAGCAACCAATCAGCAAGCAGAAATTATGTGCTGTAACCTCTAGCAACCAGTCAGTGAGTGGTAATGATAGGCTGTGACCTCTGGCAACCAATTGCAATCGCTGCATAATCTGCTGCAGTAAACTGATTTTGAGTCTAGCTGCTATTTTTTTGTCTCAGAATGTGGGGGAGGTAAGAAAATGTTTGCCCAGGGTCCAATGAATATTAAAGTCGGCTCTGCCTCTGCCACCTCACTGCGGTGAAACGAAGAAGGAAGATTGTAGGGGTGTGAGTCCTGGATGGAGAGGTGCGCTGTAGCAGTTCTACAGCAACACAGTTCTACATACAGTTCTGTAAGAAACACCTTATTTTCTGGCAGTGCCCCTCCCGAGACTAGACTCTGGATCCGCCTCTGTCTGTGACAAACAGCTTGGCTCAGTGGTCTCCCATTTACTGCTATTGTAGGACATGTCCTGGACCCACATTATTCTCTTCAAATATCACAAAACTTCCACAGGATCTAGGACAGTTTTATTACATTTTCTATGCCATCTGAAATCCCTAACTATGTAAACTTGAAGCAAAAACTAGAGATAAGTCAATTGTGTGTATGGGAACGGGGTAGTGGAGGTGCATCCATGCTCTTTTTGTGGCATATTTCAGAGGGTTGTTTTTTTTCCTTTTGTTATTTTGATTTTTCCTTGTCTACTGAGCAAACTGTACTGACCATACTGTATTATGACAATAAGGAATAAATGCTGTAACTACAAAATATTTCTTAAAAAAAAGAAATGAAAAGTAGTATGAAGTAACTCATAACACAAAAATAAGAAATCAGCCTTTATTCATCTCACAATCTGATTTTACAATTATGCTAGACTTACCTATGTGAGGGCTTACCTAACAATCCACTGAATTATTATGCAGTCAAGTAGGTTCTTGTACTACATGGTTACTGCTTGATCTATAGAAAAGGTTTCCTCACACTGTAAAGCGAAAAACACATGTTTACACATTGTTAATAAATAAATACATTAATATTCAATTTTATTTTATTAATATAAATATAGTTCCATCATCCATATACATAAAGAGAAGAGATAATGGAATTTACAGTGTGTGTTTAGCATAACTTTATCCCACTGCTATTCTTTTATATTAATAAAATTGATGCAGAAGCAGATTTTACATACAACCTTGATTTATTAAATAATTATATTTAAAATAATTTATATCAATTTGTAGTGATATAAATCATGACAGATTAAAAAGTAAGATAAGTGTAAAATATTAGGATCATATCTAATGTAGCCCTCTTTTGGGGGTTATGAGAAATGACCCACCATAAAGAGGATAGTGTGCTAAACCTGTAAGTAAATAAGAGAAGCAGAGCCTTTGCTAAGTGGAAGAACGGGTCTGATAATAAAGTCGACAGTGCCTCCACCCAGGACAGGGCCTTTGTGGACAGTGGGTATTCTCTATAATCTGTATTCAAACTGGGAACCTGGGAAATTACACATCAAAGAAGAATTGGCCCCCGAATTTGGAAGAACGTTGCCAAGAACTCTGTTCTTGTGCTAGCTTTAGAGGCAAACTACAAGTTTCTTCTTCAGTGATGCCTTGTACCTTTGAGGATCTCAACAGCCATTCCAAATCAGTCTTCTAAATTTTTTTGAGGATGTGATGTAGATGGTTCCTTCAAACATATTTGGTGGGATTGTCCAAAAGTGAGAAGATTCTAGACTAGGGTCCACACAATGATGGTTAAAACCTTTCGTAATGAACCTTATGATGCCCTCTTGAACTGTCAACCTGAGGAATGCACCAATACTCAATTTAAACTTGTCACACATATTCTTACAGGGACAAAGAGGGTTATAGCGAAAGTATGGAAGCCCCCAATGGCCCCCTTTGCTGAAGTCGAGAACCACATTTCACAAATAGTGTTCTTTGAAAAAATGACCACCAGGCAAAATAACAAGATGGCTAAATCCTATAAAATATGGGAACCATGGATTGAATTGTAAATGCCGCCCTCTATCGATCCAGAGGCTCCTGTAGTAGGTGGAGGTGTAAAGCAAGTGGGTGCTGAGAACTGTTGCTTTTCCCTTCTCTTCATTTCCTTTCTTCCTCTCTCTTATCTATTCCTTCCTTTCTTCTTACATATCCCCCACCCCTTTTTTTCCCTTACCCTTCCTTCTGTTGTTTTTTTTTTTATTAGTTTAATAATGTAGTACAAACATACAAAAGTACATACACAACCGCATACATAAGCAGTCTCAGGCGCTGAGCCCGCGCAGGAGCTTACAGAGGCAAAAAGGAATACAGTATAATAATCTAAAGTAGCCCTAGTGACAGTAACAAAACAAACACAACCAACAAGTTAAGAAGGCTCCTGCACAACTGACCATTAAAGACATGCCAACCCAAAAAATTGAGTTAACCCTGGTGCAACTTGTAAAACAACAGAGGATAATAACAAGATATGTGGAGAGGCATTAGACACCTGCTGCAGTGGAAGGTTCCGTTAACCATTTAGTCCAGACCCTGTCATATTTCTTAGGGCAACCCCTTTGTGAATATGCATCTTTGTAGAGGGGCAAAGCATTGTTAACCTGCTGTTTTCATAACAAAAGGGGGGGGGGAGGGACCATTTCCTTTAACATAATGTCATGGCTTTCCTGTGGTAAAACAATAAGAGACCAATCATAGTTTGCGCTGCCACCCTAGTAACCAAGTCCTCCACTAGACCCAGCAGACACACTCTGGGGGATGGAGTACGGGAAGTGCCTGCAACCAAGTTGATTACAGAGAGCAATTGTGCCCAGTACATACTGATTGCAGGACAGGACCATAAAATGTGAATAAAGTCATCTGGAAGATGCGCAAAGTGACAGTATTCAGAGGAGTGTGCAGTCAATAGGGGTGAGGTAGGCCCTATGTAAAATCTTAAACTGAATTAGGTGGTCTTGTAGGGAAACTAAGATCTTAAAGGAAAATCCAATACATCCTCCCAATCCTCGGAATCCAACTCAGGAGCATCAAAAGGTCTGAGGGCACCAACTGGATTGCCCCAGGGGGAAATTCTTAATATCTTAAAGCATAGGACAACTGCAAGTACCTAAATAGGTGCGAGGAAGGGACATTATAATGGGAAATAAAGTAGTCAAAGGAGTGCAGTGAGAGGTCTGACGTGATGTCCTTCACCAATTTAATGCCGAATCTGGTCCAGGCTATGGGTTCAGGAAGCTTAAAAAAATGAGACAATGTGCAGTTATCCCATAGAGGGGCATTTGGGGAAACCGCAGAATGCAGATAACTCTCACATGCAAGGCCCACCCTCCACTCATGAAGAGTAGTAAGCATAGGGGGGGGGGGGGTTAGGCCATAAAGAGCACTAGGGCTGCAGAGGAGTAAACATGCAAGGGCCTCCGCAGGCTTCTTCCAGTACCATGGTCGGGTTGGACATATCTGGGTTCAGCCACTAGGCGGCAATAATCAATTGGTTGGCTAAAAGTTATTTATGGCAATCCGGTAATGCCAGACCGCTCTGTGAGGTGGGCCACATAAGTGTAGACAATTTTAAGCAGAAAGGTTGGAAGCCCCAGAGAAAATGAGGAGAAGAGGAGGAGAAGAGTAGAAGATTACATGTAACTGGATGAAAAAGGATTTAGGGATCCACTGTGGGGAATTATGGAACAAGATCTTCATTTGTATTCGTGTAATGCATCCCAGAAGGGACAGAGGGAGGTTCTCCCATGCTTTCAGTTTAGTCTTGACAGTCTTAACAACTGGAGTCAAATTAAGTGGAATGTAACTAGCAACATTACATCAAACATGCACCTCTAGGCGTGTAAATTCATTCACCCATTGCAATTGGAGATCTGTTGAAGCAGAAAGTTTAGCATCAGGATCAATATTAAACAGTTGGGATTTGGACCAATTTACCCTAAGTCCAGTTACCTCTGACAATGCATTCAAGACATGTAGCGCACCCCACAGGGAGGGGCCAGCATCATTATGAAACAGGAGGTCATCCGCGTACAGGGATACCCTCTCCTCCAGCCATGTCAACATCAGGCCTTTAATTAGAGGTGATACATGGAGAGTTTCAGCCACAGGTTCTATGGCTATGGCAAAAAGAGTGAATGAGAGAGGACAGCCCTACCAGGTACCTCAAGATAGTTTAAATGAAGATGAAAGAAGACCCCCCCCCCAGGCGAATGGCAGCTGTTAGAGAGCAATATAGCTTTTGTAGCCAGCTAATGAAGGTCAACCCCATTCCCTGAAGAGTCTCCGGCAGGAATGGCCACTCCACAATATTGAATGTCTTCTCGATGTCTAGAGAGAGACAATCTTTCTAGTGCCCTGGTTATTGTGATTAACATAAATATTTGTGAATAACCTATGTAAATTAATATTTGTAGATTTATGGGCCATAAACCTGGTCTGGTCTGAATTAACAATCAAAGGCAACAAAGGGTTGAGCCTATTAGTGAGGAGTTTAGTTAGGATTTTTAGGTCATAATTCAGAAGCACAATAGGTCTATAGGAGGCAACAGGTGTCGTAGTTTGAGCTTGTTTTTTTTTCTCTCCCCCTATTTTCAGACATTTATTTTAAAAGTTCTTCCACCTACCTCCTGGAATTTGGGGCATACCTCTAACCCGAGTGTTACTCCTTACTCACATTTCATTTTGTAAAGCCCTGGTTCACTTGCGCTTTGCTTGCACTGTCATGTTATACCACTTTTTATTGACACAATTGCTCAGGTGGGCATGTTCCTTTTTTTTTATTTTTAATGTTGTGTTTGTCAAACTTAATTTTGGAAACTTAAAATTTATTGAACAAAAAAAGAGCCATGTGTTCTTTTGCCCTGTACTCAGCTGCATTCTAGAGAACCACCTAATATACTGTTATCCATTTCTATAAAAACCCTAGCGTAAAAGCCATTCAAGCCCTCATTTCCAGTAGAAAAAAAAAGTTAATATATATCTTTCTAATTTATCATAGCATGTTTTCCTTGTTTTGTATTATAGCAATGAATCCAGTAATTGGAAATGTTGAGGGCTTTGTAAAGTCATTATGAAATGGTTTCTCTCCTACAATACACTTGACAAACTCTCCAGAACAGCAGTCCCTTTATTACTACTACTCATCTAAAGAAACAGCATGGAGTAGCAAAACCATACAGCTATTTATTGCCCTCAAAGGATAAAACAAAGATTAAAAATAAATCCCTATTGCAGCAGTATGAACATTTTTTTAAGTTGAACTCCAGGTAAACAGCTAAATACACAACTGAAATACATATATGAGAGCTGTTTTCCCTGCCAAATGATTTACATTTCTGTTCATCTAGTGCTGAAATTTTAAATGGCACAACTAGATTGCCATCCTGTCCTTAGCCTTTGATTGGACAGCAAAGAAGCTGCAAAAGTCTTATAAGTTAATATTTAAGCTCTCTCCTCCATTCAGCATGGTCCTTTCTGCACGTGTGAAGGCAGCACATCTGGTTGCCCCCAAGTACTGCCCCTCTCTCTCCCAGTTTGAATGATGCTGTACAGAGGATTACAAAAGGCTTAAGTCAAGTTATATTTAGGTATTTTGACTAGTTGCATTTTTAAAAAATGTCATTATTTTTATTAAATAAATACATAACTGTATGCATTGGTGTTTTTCACGATCTGTCTGAGGTTCAGTTGTAAAGCAAGTATATTTAGTATGTACAAATCTGAAAAATAATTGCAAATAGTTTGCTACCGGTGTTGGCATGAAAAGCTAAATGCCATATATTGCAGGCTATGCCCCTACGCTACATGGAGGATTACACATACACATTGAAACAGTGTAAAATATGGAATTCATTCTGTTGTCCAATGATCCTTAAATATTTTATTTGGGTCACCTAACCACTGTTGGACCAACTTTGGCAAAGAATACATGCTTGTGCATTGGCTTTGCTAGAGAAGTAGAACCCAAGTATGCATAGTGCTACAGGGTAATAATTGGCTCACTAGTACTACAAATATATAATTGATTGAATTAAATCAGTTTAAAGCCGCAGGGTTAATATTGTTTAGCCCCTGGCAGCCAAAGTAAGGACAAACTCCCTAGCCCATATACAATGCTTCCTGACATGTAATACATTTGCTGGAGTCCTGATTGTACTAAGCCCTACTTCTTGGATAGATCAGGTTGTCACCAGTAAGGATGAGCTTTCAGTTTGGGCTGAACTTTGCTGATCAGAATTAGTTTGAAAGCCCAAACATCTACCCATTCAGTGTGGAGGCAAAAGCCATATATAGAATTTCTACCACTACTAAAAATGAAAGCATTAGAGTGGTCAATAAGGGAGCAGTGGTGCCAGCACCCACCAGCCCCAATCATTGCTGGTAAATCCCTGGCCATATAAAAAAGGGGTATACATAGCACTGACATTACTGACCAAAGATGACCACATGGCCACCTTTGGACAGTGACATCACTGGGTTTAAGCAGCCCATTTGTTTACATTCAGCAGCTGGACCAGGAGATTCGCAGCATGTTAAATTGTGTGATCAGACATGTCTGTTATGGTCAGTCAGCAGGTGTTGATAATTATGATTGACAAAGATCTTCATCTTTGGATGAGATGATTGACAATGGATTTAAATTGTGGAGCATTTTATATTTTTTAATATAGGGCTTGTCAAAAATATGTCTTTATTTACATTTTTTGTGAATGAGTAGGGGTACTATGTACTGTACCTCTTACCCATTCATGCAGATGGGGCAGTATCTGGGGCTTAAAGATTCTGATAATCCCCCTGTCCACAAAGCCCCACAGCCACCAGGCCAGGGTTATCGGAAAGAGGCCATTTTTGCTGGCAAGGTTCCCCTCCTCCCACATTGAGGGCATGTGGCTTCATATGGTTTGGGGTTGCGGGATGCATGCTCATCTCCCTTTTCCTGTCCAGCCAGGTTGATTGCTCAGATATGGGTCTAGTATGAAATTTGGGGGAACCCACAGGATTTTTTCCTTGTTTTGTTTGCATGGGGTCCCCCTTGATATCCATACCACACCCTGATGAAGGATAAGGGTATGTATTTTTAGGGGGAACTCCAAGACGTTTTTGTTTGTGGGTTTCACCATTAATTCTATTTACAAACAGAAAGCTTTTTTGAAGTAGGCTGTATATATTGTACAGATGCACCACTTCGCGGGGGCCAAGGGTATCACTCGGGCATGTTGTTTAAAGAAAGTTAGAATTTTTAATGCTCCCCTTTAAACATTAATAAAATCACCTATTTTGCCTTTCAGCCTAGAAAATGGACATTACTGTTTTTTAAACATTCAGCTCCCGTTACCTTTAATGGGATTTGAATTCAGCTCCAAAACTTTAGCAATGTTCTTCAAACCTGCCTCAAACCAAATTCAGGTACGTTCTGCTCATCTCTAGACATCACAAGCACACTTCCATGTCAGTTCCTGCCTGCACTGTTGTTCTGCTATTCTAGGTGTCCGGCAGCAATCTTCACAGCACAAGGCACAAGCTATATAGTTTCCAACACACATTATAGTATATTCTACATTGGATTAATTTCCATCTTTTACTTAAGAAAATTCAGAAACACACTAAGCATGAGCTAACTATGAACACAACAAATGATAAATTGGTAAGTAGATTCTCTTTTCTACATACTGGCAATACCAAATACAGTGAATTCTAGAAGGATGTTGCTTGCACCTAAAATGCGACTCACTCTCTAGACCTATACATATCTAAAATACATGCTCATCAGACAGAGCACTTCTTACATAGGCCTGTGCTTTAACATAGTCCACATTAGGGCTCTGGTAATCCTACTGCACACCTGGGGCCCATGTCACATGGGGGCCTGGGTCACCTGGCACACGTTCAATGAGGGGGCTAACTCACCACCTGAAGGGTGGCTCCTCCCCAGGTAATGGTGGTGCACAAAATACACAGTACTTATCCATTTTAGTCCCACAAAGAGGGTGCTTGTTGCAAAATAATCTTTTTTACTCTTAAAATAAATGTGTTCATTCCACAATAGCGGCATAACACAATTTAAAGTACTGGTTAGTTGTTTCTTACAGTCCAGATAAGGGGTACATTCAAAAGAGCTATATTCTCAATTTCCAACATGATGGGGGGGGGGGGGATATTGCTGTATTCACATTCCATTCAACTCTTCCATTGTCCTACATCCCATTCAAGGGTATTTTCACTCTATCCTTGCTCAGAACTCTTCCCCAGAAGGGAGGAAGCTCACAAACTCTCCAGCTACATCTCTTCTACTTGAGAGATTCATTCCCAGACTAAGCTCCTCCCATGCTGTAACCTCTTGCAGCCCATGTAATGCATACAGTATGTGTGCAGGCAAGGAGGGTGGGGTTTAATGCCCACATGCCATGCATATGCGTCCATTGGCAGCAGAACACCTTGTTGAATCCATGCCACAAAGAATTAAGGCAGTTCTGAAGGCAAAAGGGGGTCCAACCCAGTACTAGCAAGGTGTACCTAATAAAGTGGCCAGTGAGTGTATATATATATATATTGCTAAGGAGTATATATAATGTTAAGGGGTCAATTTTACACAATTGTTTGGGTGAGTCTTGGGTGAAAACATGTATAAATAGACACCTAAGGCAAAGTTTAAAGCTTTCTTTAATGTCTATGACGGCACACCCTAAGCCCTGTATGGTATTGTAGCCTTTTGTGTTCTGCACTTTTTGCCATAAACCATGTTTATCAATTTGCTCTTTTTTCATAGAACACAAATTGCAGATATATGTTCCTTTCAAACCATCTGTTACTCAGCTGCTCTAATCAGTTTTTTTTCGCTATCCCTGTCACTGTAGGACGTATAATCATTTCTCACTGCATTCCATGCTCAGTATATAACACATTGCATCTCTTTCTGTATGTGTGCAGTCTTCCAGCTGAATCATTGTTCTGGCTTAATATCCAATATCCAGAGCAACGTTTCTATTTAAATCATAGAGCATATTTGTGTAAACTAGATAGATACTGGCTTTTCTCAAACAGGCAGTAGTTGCTTTCACACCTAGTTATTAAACATCATTTATCTCTGGTTAACAGCTGTTCTGATAGAACATTTAAATCCCCTCCCAACATATAGACAGTATAAATAGAACGGCTGGGTCAGTGAGATACAGAGCCCAACTCTTCTTGGACAACAATGGGTAAGAATCTCTGCTGAGCTTCTAGAAATGGGTCGATGATGTATTATTTAAGCACCTGTGTACTGAATAGTGCATTATACAGGCCTACTTATTCTATGTCTATAATGCATCCTGTATAGTAGGTGGCAGTAATAATAAGAATTTATTATCCAAAAGCAAATACTGTATCACTTCTAGTGGGCACCTTTAATGACTATAAGCTATTGCTTTGCTACCCTATAGTAGTAGAAGCGTGTTCTCTGTTACAGATTAGTGAAATTAAAACGCAAAAGGGTGCATTCAAAAACATTTGCAAGCATAACCGTCATTTGAAACTGCTTGCACATTTGTTCTTTTGCACATAGGGGCAAAATCGATTGTTATTAGGTTATTTTCTATGCAGGTTCATTCATGCAGAATAGGGCAAAGAGGGAAAATAGCATGTTATGGCCACTAGATGAAGTTGATGATAAACTTTTTGAGTTAACGGTAACTTATTTACTATGATCATTTGTTCATCTGAGTGGCCATAATGTAGTATATTCTGATTTACCCTATGAAGAGCATTTGACCTGGAGAGAAAATAGCTTAATAACATTCAATTTGCCTCCATTTGCACAGAAAAAATGTGCATGCAGTTTCACAAGATGAATAGCTTTGCATTGTTTAAACTACACCTTAAAGTTTAATTGAAGCTTAAACCTTTTTTAATTTTTCAGAAAAAGGGAAAAAACCCTGTCAGGTTTTTATTGTTTTTGACTCCCTTCCTGTTGACAATGTTGCCACCTGGACAGTAAGTGAAGGTATGTATCCCCAACAGGGGATACAACATTAATCAAAAGAAACTATGCACCAAATATTTACATGGGACAACTTTAACCACTTCAATACCATGCACTTAGAACACTTTCCTACCAGACCAATTTTCAGCTTTCAGTGCTGTTGCGTTTTGAATGAGAATTGCGCGGTCGTGTGACGCTGTACCCAAACAAAGTTTTTATCATTTTGTTCCCACAAATAGAGCTTTCTTTTGCTGGTATTTGATCACCTCTGCGGTTTTTATTTTTTGTGTTATAAACAAAAAAAGACCAAAAGTTTTGAAAAAAAAAAAAATCTCTATTTCTGTCACAAAACTTTGTAAATAAGTAACTTTTCTCCATCACTGATGGGCACTGATGAGGCTACACTGACGGGCACTGATCTGGCAGTACTGATTGGCACTGATGAGGTGGCACTGATGAGGTGGCACTGATGATGAGGCACTTATATGCAGCAATGATGAGCACTGTTAGGCGGCACTGATAAGCAGCACTAACGGGCACTGATATGAAACACTGACGGGCACTGATATGCAGCACTGACGGACACTGATAAGCGGCACTGACGGGCACTAGTAGGTGGCACTGGTGGGCACTGATATGTGGCACTGGTATGCACTGATAGGGGCACTGGTACACACTGATAGGGGCACTGGTGGGCATATGTACAGAAAGGGGCCCATTCCCTGGTGGTCTAGGGTGGCATCTGAAGGTGGCACTAAGTGCCATTCATATTGGGCACTATGCCCCTTACCTGGTGGTCTAGGGTGGTCTCTCTGGTGGTCCAGATTGGCTCCCTGGTGGTCCCTGGTCGGCTCCCTGGTGATCCTGGGTGGGGACATTGTTGGTGGTCCTTGGGCAGGCTCCCTGGTGGTCTAGTGTGGCGATCCGAGGGGGTGCTGTGGTGATAAATCATCAGCACAAACCCTCCCTGTCAGGAGAGCAGCCGATCAGCTCTCCACTCCTCAGGTCTGCAGACCTGAATACAGGAAAGCCGATAAAGTCTTTCCTGTGTTACACTGTGACCGGCCGTGATTGGTCACGGCTGATCACATGGTAAAGTGCTTTGGATGGAAGCACTTTACCGAGATCGGTATTGCGGGGGGTCAGACTGACCTCCCACACCACCGATCGCCGTGATGCGCGCCCCCCCCCCCCCGGGCACGCGGCGGCTTGTTATCCTGAGGACGTCATATGATGTCCAGTCAGGATAACTAAACCACTTCCCGGCCGTCATTCTGCATACGGCGGTCGGGAAGTTGTTAAAGGATATTTCCCCTGCCTTTGGTGAGATTTGTTTTTCTGTTCTTGTTGTGTCTTTAGGACTGGAATTGAGGGGGCATCTACCCAAAGAAGATACAGACAGCAATTTGACACTGGGAGTTGATTCAATCTCTACCCATTCTGTTAAGTCTACACATAATGTTTTGGCAAGGTTCTGCTTTATTGTTAAATTATAAAGTTACAATCCTGAATGTAAAAATCCCACTTTGTGCATAAAACAGCAAAAAAACAATGACATCTTGTAGACAAATACATATGTCCCATTTGTCAGTAAACTTAACAGTGTATCAGCATGGAATATTCTTTCCATTAACATTATAAAGTTTATTATTTCCAAAATTTGTGGCAAAGCAATGGTGGGGGAATTCCAATTTAGGTAAATTGCCCAGAGTGTGGCTACACAGATAATGTGGATCCGTTTTTCCAAGTGGTAGTGCTTGTCAGGTATTGGAGCAAATACCACACACATAGGCATAATTAGGTAATGGTTAATGGGTCTTCCTACCAGCTTAGAGGATATATCCGGAATCTTGCACCATACAGGTTGCAACCTCTGACATTCCCAGGATATATGAAAAAAGGAACCAGGAGAGGTGCAGCCATGGAAACAGACCACTGAGACCCCTGGGAATATTGATTGGCGTTTAGTTGGTGTGTAATATCACCTGGTCAAGACCTTAAGGGCTGTTTTCCTAACAGAAAGTGAACAAGTACATTTGCAAAGGTTGCAGATCATAGTGTCCCATTCTCTATGAAGAATTGCCTCTCACAATCTGACTCCCACTTCAACGTATGTGGTAATTTGTTTGGTGGAGGGCCATTTATTAAAAGATGAAATGAGTCCTTTATCTCTAGGAGAGGACTTACAAATACTTTCATAAGGAGTAGGGTTCATGGGAAGGTATAAAGAATAGAGAGAGGCAAAAAAAGTCTAATGTGGAGATAGCAGAATCTTTCATCGTGAGAGGCGAGCATAAGTAACAAAAGAGCAGTGTTCTTGGAGAGCAGAAAGAGTAGTAAAATTGTTTGCCTTCCACCAACAAAAATAGCCAGAGGAGGGAAAGTCCAAAGTAAATCTAGGATCGCCAAGGAATGAGGTCAGGGAGTGACCAAAGAGATCAGGTGGTATTTGCACTTGTAGAGATTCCAGGAGCGGAAGGACTACTCTACCAACAGCTTAAAAGGGGCAAGGAATGAGTTAAGGATTGAGAATGGCTATCATAGTCCTTTGAGGTAGTATGGATGAATGGACCTAGATTCAAATTTAAACCAGGGGACTGAAAAATATATTATATTGCATTTGGCCAGCTATGTAAATCGGGCTGCTAAACAGTATAACCAAAAACTGGGGGAGGCCAGGGCCTCCTGAGGTTTGAGAACTATAAAGGGTATGTTTGGAAACTCTAGGGAACTTATCTGACCAAATACATTTATTTATGCCTCTATAGAGGATATCTAGAAAGGATTTTGGATTGCAATAGGTAGGGCTCTAAATAGATACAGTAAAATAATTTTGGAAGTATGGTTAGCCTGCATTTTAATATAATTTTGATTGTATTAAATGTAGGGATTTCATTTAGCCAGTAGGGGAAACTTTCAATGGTTCAGCCCTATTCCTCTGTTTCCTTTTTAAAGCTGAACTACAGGCAAACCACTAAATACACAGATGGAATATAAAGAAGCTGTTTTACCTGCTAAAGGGCTTGTATATCCATCAATTCAATCCTAAGAGTTACATGTCCCTGCCACTGGGGATGAGGGAATCTGCCTGGTTTTTGATTTACTAGTCTTTTTAACGCTGGGGAGATCCTGTTAGTAGATTCTACCCTTTTTATAAAGGATAATAGATAAAGTATTGAAATAAGCTTTAGAGAGTTAAGTACTATCATTGAGGACATGTATAAATGAAAATTATACTTTACACTGGAGAGACGGCATTTTGATGAGGTTTAAAGGGCAACATCAAAATACACAAATCATTTAAATGACATACTTAGAATTATTTATTATTCCGGAACAGTCTCAGAGAGTGTACACATGTAGCACATATTTGGCTATGGAACTTTTGAGATCATTTTAACAGTAAAAACACTTTTTTATTATAGATTATAGGTTATAGATCCACCAGATATTGGCCAGTAGTTCATTAAGTCCCTGTTCTCACTGATATTAAAATGTTTCTGTTTTATGTTTTCTTAAATTAATTCTTTATTTTGATCAACCAGTCACCAGGGTGAACAGTAGAATATACCAAAACAGACTTACAAGTTGTAATGTAAGAGCATATATACAACATGGCCGATTTCTGTTGAACTTCAGAGACTAGACAATTTTACTAGAGTTTTCAAGGTATCGGTTTATACACGATGTACACATGTGAGAGACTCTGACAAGGCCTTATTATTTATTAAGATTCATACAGTAAATTTACTAAACACATAAAACTACAACGGGAAATTTGGAGTAGTTTTACGGCAGAGAGGTCACATTTCATATTAAAAGTAAATATGTACAGGAGTTACTATCATGAATCGAGAGAT
>BLSH010052426.1:0-15828 GCA_018402905.1 Glandirana rugosa | reverse complement strand
AAAAAAAATGTTTTTTAAGCACCACCCCCCCCCCCCCCCCATTGTGCTCGTGTGCAGAAGCGAACACATACGTAGGTCATGCACGCATATGTAAACAGTGTTTGCACCACACATGTCAGGTATTGCTGTGAACATTATAGTGTTAGCAATAATTCTAGCACTAGACCTCCTCTGTAACTTTAAACTGGTAACCTGTAAACATTAAAGCGCCGCCTATGGAGATTTTTAGGTATCGTAGTTTATTGCCATTCCGTGAACGTGTGCAATTGTAAAGCATGACATGTTATGTATCTATTTGCTCAGCACAACATCATCTTTTACATTTTTCCCCAAAAATTGGCTAGAGTGTTTTTTGCATTAAAATTCACTGGAGAGTATTTTTTCCCAAAAAATTGTGTTTAGAAAACACCGTATGATATGCAAACATTGCAACGATCACCATTTTATTCTCTAGGGCCTGTTTCGGGGTCTTGCATAAAAATACAGATTTTTACATGTAAGAGAGAAATAGTCATTCAAGTGGTTAATGACATTGACTGAGCCTGGGCTGAGTTTTCCATTGCTATTGTGTTACTGACAGTTTAGCCTAGCACTGGCAGCCATGCTGTGGTGCTCACTGGGTTACCCTTCAGCTCTCTGACTCAGCGGTGAGCGCCACAATATGGCTGCCAGAGCCAGGCTGGGATGATTAAGCCTCAGTTCACAATATGATCCACATATGAATCATACAGGAACCACTCCACATTCCTGTTTAATTCACATGCGCTTCAGGGCGGTGCGATTTGGGCCAATTCATTTTGAATTGGCTCAGATCACACCAAAGTTGTTGCAATCCAGTGCAGGCAAATGCACTGCGTTTGGAACCCGTGTTTGGAACGTCAGTGTAATCTTGACACCTCAAACACACGTTGCAAATGCATTGCATTTGCCTGCACTGGATTGCATGGTACAAAACATGATACAAAACAACCATGCAATCCTTTTGTCAATCTTTATGAATTTGGCACAATTTATTTTATGTAAAAAGACTTTTACTTAGTATCTGCTGCTGAACCCCACCCAGAACAAAAAATGATCTACGGTCCTGTACAAGTTAAAAACATTTTTTTTTACTAGAAAATTACTTAGAACCGCCAAACATTATATTTTTTTTCAAACACCCTAGAGAATAAAATGGTGATTGTTGCAATTCTTTTTGTCACACACTAATTTGCGCAGCGGTCTTTCAATCACATTTTTTTTTTTTTTTAATTCCACTTTTTTAAGTTAAAAAATAAGACAACAGTAAAGTTAGCCCAATTTTTTTGTATATTGTGAAAGAGGATGTTACACCGAGTAAATTGATACCATACATGTTACGGTTGAAAATTGCGCACACTTGCAGAATGGCAACAAATTTTGGTACTTAAAAATCTCCATAGGCGATGTTTTAAAAATTTTTAACAGTTATCAGGTTAGAGGTGTAGAGGGGGTCTTTTGCTAGAATTATTGCTCACACTCTGACGATCGCGGTGATACCTCACATGTGTGGTTTGAACACCGTTTTCATATGCGGGCGCGACTTCTGTGTGCGTTTTCTTTGCTGTGCGAGCTTGCAGGGACGCTGGCGCTTTAAAACATTTTTTTTTATTTATTCTATTTTATTTATTTTTTTTAGCACTGTTCCTTAAAAAAAAATCTGATCACTTTTATTGCTGTCACAAGGAATGTAAACATCCCTTGTGATAGTAATATATGGTGACAGGTACACTTTATGGAGGGATGGGGGGTCTAAAAGACTCTCATTCAGGAAGAACAGGCAGAAGCGGTCAGCAGTGTCTGCAGGAGCCTGACATTGTACCTTTTATCCTCTAATCACAGGTGCAATGCTTTGTAGGCTCATAGGTAAAAATATAATAAACGCTTTTTTTTTTTACCTGCAAAATCATGACCTTTATTATTTTTTACTGAAGGCCTTTAATAACAATTGCACCATTCTTGATGGCACATTTCATAACATCATTCCATCTGCTGGAGAATATGGAAGGATGAACGAATACAGAAGAAAAGTTAGTAAGGTAGGTAAGGAGGAATGAATGAGCTCATTTATGCCCACTCTAAGCTAAAACGGCAGACTTTTGTTGAGTTGGTATTTACTGATTTTACCATGCTTAACTCCAGGCAGATATAAAAGTCATAAATTTTGCAATGTTATCATTACATCCTTAACCTCTCCAGATCCGCGCTATAGCCGAAGTATGGCTCCAGCGCGGATCTGAAATGCCGGGACGACGTCCATGGACGTCGTCCCCTGTGCACGCTCCCGGCACACCCCCTGGCGGCAGCGACACGGCGCGCGCGCACCCGCCGCACGCTGCGCGGCCGTGCTTGTGGGTCGCTCGAGACCCACGATCGCCTGACAGAGCGGCAGAACGGGGAACCGCCGTTGTAAACACGGCGGTTCCCCGTTCTGTGAAGGGGGACATAGCAGATCTACTGATCCCTGTCACTGGGATCAGTTAGATCTGTTATGTCACGGCCAGCCCCGCCCCCCCCCACAGTTAGAACACACCCAGGGAACATTTGTTAACCCCTTCACTGCCCCCTGCAGGTTAACCCCTTCACTGCCAATGACATTTACACAGTAACCAGTGGATATTTAAATTCCTGATCGCTGTATAAATGTCATTGGTCCCAAAAATGTGTAAAAAATGTCCGACATTTCTGCTGCAATATTGCAGTCCCGATAAAAATCGCAGATCGCCACCATTACTAGTAAAAAAAAATAAATAAATAAAAACGCCATAAATCAATTCCCATAGTTTGTAGACGCGATAACTTTTGCGCAAACCAATCAATATACGCCGATTGCGATTTTTTTTTTACCAAAAATATGTAGAAGAATATATATATTGGCCTAAACTGATGAATATTTTTTTTAATGGATTTGTACTTTAGCAAAAAGTAAAAAATATTGTTCCTTTTTGCAAAATTGACGCTCATTTTTTGTTTATAGCGGCGATCAGAAATGACGCAGAGGGGATCAAATACCACCAAAAGAAAGCTCTATATGTGGGGGGAAAAAAGACGCACATTTTATTTGGGTAGAACGTCGCACGACCGCGCAATTGTCATTCAAAATGCGACAGCGCTGAAAGCCAAAAATTGGTCTGGGCAGGAGGGGGGTTTAAGTGCCCAGTAAGGAAGTGGTTAAAGTAGTTGTCAACTCATGACAACCACATAAGCTACAGGTAAGCCTATAATAAGGTTTACCTGTAGGTGCCCTGCATATCTCCTAAACCTGCACGGTTCAGGAGATATGCAGTGTACTAGCATTGCCGATGTCATTTCTTCACATGCGCAGTGATCGTGCCGTGACATGCGCGGGAGTGACGTCACGCGACTCCGGCCAGTCACAGAGCCGGAGATCGCGGCCCCGGAAGAAAGAGGGGCTGAAGATGGACACGGCCAGCACAGGGGACAGTGCTGGACGTTGCAGGCTTCGTTTGCAGGTAAGTGGCACATAGTAGCTCATTATGCATCTACTTTGCAGGGGAATGTAGAGGAAGTAAACCCAATCTGGGTTTGCTTCCTCTTTAAATGTATATTTGTATGCAATCAGTGTTAATATCAATTTTAATTTATAACAGCCTCCTGCAGTCCCTGTACAGCAAAGCTCATAGTTCATATGGGATTGTACACCCCATTAACACCCATCATACCATAAGAACATACCTAGAATATAAAATAAACACACAACAAGGATTGTGGAAAAGTTTAGGCCGCGGCCCCTTTATTGGGATGGAAATTTTAATTATGAAATGAACTTTTAATACCAAACAGAATCGCTGTTGACCATTAACCGCTTGCCGACTGCTGGTCAGCAATTGACGGCGACAAAGTGGCTCGTTCCTGTAAAACGCCGTCATACGGCGGCGGCTGCGGGATCGAGCTTAGTGAGCGTGCGCGCGCCGCCGGAGGCGCGCCCGCGCGCTCACTGTGTTCGGGGAGGGCCAGGGAGCGGGTGCGGCGGCTTCGATTGCCGCCGGCTACCCGCGATGGCCCCCCCGAGCGGAGGAACGGAGGTCCGTGTATGTAAACACGGACCTCCGCTCTGTGTGAGGGGGAAGGGCTGTGATCACAGCCTTCCTGTATACGAAGGCTGTGACCACTTCCCTTCCCCAGCTAGGGCAGTCCCCCTACAGTTAGAACACGCCCAGGGAACACACTTAACCCTTAGAGCGCCCCCTGCAGGTTAACCCCTTCACTGCCAATGGCATTTACACAGTAATCAGTGCATTTTTCGCAGTACCGCTAAAAATCGCAGATCGCCGCCATTACTAGTAAAAAAAAAAAAAACCCCAAAAATGAATTCTCATCATCCGTAAACGCGACCACTTTTGCGCAAACCAATCAATAAACGCCGATTGTGATTTTTTTTATCGCAAATATGAGGAAGAATATAAATCGGCCAAAAACGGTGAAAAAAAATTTTTTTTTTACATATTTTTTTTTTATTTGTATTCTAGCAAAAAGTAAGAAATTTGGTTTTTTTTGCAAAATTGTCGCTCTTCTTTTGTTTATAGCGGCGATCAGAAATGACGCAGGGGTGATCAAATACCACCAAAGAAAGCTCTGTTTGTGGTAAAAAAAGGACGCAAATTTTGTTTGGGTACAACGTCGCACGACCGCGCAATTGTCAGTTAAAGAGACGCAGTGCCGAATCGCAAAAAGGGCTCCGGTCCTAAAGCTGGAAATCCTTCCGGGGCTGAAGTGGTTAACAGACCAACCTGCTTAGTCACTAAGACTCAAGCAGCAATATCTTATACCAACCAAATAACAGTTTACCAACCACTGTCCACCCACAGCATGGGCGACATTACCCAAAAAGATAGACCTTCAATATCAAATAGAACTGTTATTAACCGATAACAGACCAACATGCTTCCAAACAGCAATATCTTAACCAAGTAACAGCGTACCAACCACTGTCCACCCACAAAGTGGGCGACACAACCCACATGAAGGGGGACTGCGACGAGGGGAAATAACAAAGGAGAGGGAGGGTGGGAGAGCAGGTCAAAAGATCCAGCCGGAAGGCTGAGGAGAATCCAGAGGTGAGTCCAGTCGACAGACCTGAGGTAAATGCTGACTCCGCCCAGGGACAGGAGAGGATAGAAGTAAAAGGTTACACTCATTGGCTAGATGTTTCCCGCCAAAGGATTTGTCACCAATCCAGTGCTCAGCAGCTGAGGTAAATCTTCCTAGCAACAGCAGGCAGCTTATCACCTGAAACGCAAAACAGAAAGAGCCAGCAAAGCAGCCATAGAGAGGTGCACTTAAAAATCATCATAGCCCTCTAATAAGAGTAAAATGTATTTATAAAACAAATGGATGTCAGGGATGACCATCCCATGGGGCCACTCCTCTATTTTATTATTTCGTGGCCCTGACATTCCCATCGCACCCGTTCCTGGAATAAGCTCTAAAGGTATTGGGTGCTGCAGCGACAGCCAGCTGGATACTGGAACCAATGTGATATATAGATATTCGCCAGCACACCAAGGATCATCAGTTTTGTCCAAATGGTATTCAAAGAGTGATCACATCACAAAACAGTGGAGTGCAACGTTTTCGGAGCCACGCAGGACCCCTTCGTCAGGTCCTGCGTGGCTCCGAAACGTTGCACTACACTGTTTTGTGATGTGATCTGATGTACAGCAAAGCTAACACTTAGGGAGGGGGATGTAGCCCAAGGAGCCCATTAGTTGTGGTGCAATTCAAAGAGAATGCTAACAGGAGGAGAGAGCAGAGTGACAGACAGAAAAGCTTTTCAGTTTACTGCAGGGGGAGGGACTAGACCGGTTAGGATAAAGCAGACAAAAAAGCAGAGCTCTGTGTACTGTGCTGTTATCTGGATTTGAATATGAGATAAGTCAAACATTTTTATCAAATGAATCAAAAGGGAAATAACGTTACAATGTAAATCTTTCTATACTATCAATGCGTCAGTTACTCAGCATCTTAACACTAATGTGCCATCAAGAATGTTAATGTTAACCACTTCAGCCCCGGAAGGTTTTCCCCCTTTAGGACCAGAGCACTTTTTTCGATTCGGCACTGTGTCGCTTTAACTGACAATTGCGCGGTCGTGCGACGTTGTACCCAAACAAAATTGGCGTGCTTTTTTTCCCACAAATAGAGCTTTCCTTTGGTGGTATTTGATCACCTTTGCGTCATTTGTGATCACCGCTATAAACAAAAAAAGAGCGACAATTTTGCAAAAAAAAAAAATAATATTTCTTATTTTTTGCTAAAATACATATCCAAAAAAAAATATTAAAAAAAAAAAATTTCATCGGTTTTGCCCGATTTATATTCTTCCTCATATTTTTGTTAAAAAAATTGCAATTGCCGTATATTGACTGGTTTGTGCAAAAGTTGCTGCGTTTACAAACGATGAGAATTAATTTATAGGGGTTTTTTTTACTAGTAATGGTGGCGATCTGCAATTTTTAGCGGTACTGCGATATTGCGGCGGACATGTCGGACCATTTTGACACTTTTTTGGGACCATTGGCATTTATACAGCGATCAGTGCTATAAAAATGCACTGACTACTGTATAAATGTCACTGGCAGGGAAGGGGTTAACCTGGGGGGCGCTCTAAGAGTTAACTGTGTTCCCTGTGTGTGTTACTAACTGTATGGGGACTGGGCTGAGTGGGGGAGGAGAGTGATCACGGCTCCCATATACAGGGAGCCTACGATCACATTCCTTCCCCCTGTCAGAACCGAGATCTGTGTGTTTACATACACGGACCTCTATTCTTTCACTTCGGGGGAGCCATCGCGGGTCTGCCCTACCCGTTCCTTGGCTCCCCCTGCACACAGTGAGCACGCATGCGCACCTCCGGCACGCGCAGTGCTCAGGATCCGCAATCTCACAGCCGCTGTCAGGTGGTGGCGGTATGCGATATCGAACCACTTTGCCGCCGCCATGCGACGGCGGGCGGCAAGTGGTTAAAAACTGAATGGAAGCAAAAATCACTAGTAGACTCTGGGGGTAATTTATAGCACCAAAATATACTCCTGCAGTGCAGGAAAAAAGCGCCCAATTAAGGGCAATTAAGACTTCAACTCAAACTGCAAACAGAACCGAGCTCTATTGCCGGGGAAGATGCCTGTCAGCTCACATATGCGGAACAGTGGCTGTCAATGGGATTCGAACCTGCATAGTGCAAATTCCTCCATTTAAAGTTTGTATGCAAGTTTATTGCCATAAAAAGTGTATGGGGTCCTGGGTATTGCCCTAGGGGACATGTTCCAATAGAAAAGAGAGTTTTTTTTAAAAAAAAAAATTTTAAAGGAGCAGTGATTTTAATAACTATTAAAGTGAAAAAATAAAAATGAAATATTCCTTTAAATATCATGCCTGGGGGTCCCCTTAGTCTGCCTGTAAAGTGGCACATCCGTGCAATGTTTAGAACAGTGCCACAGAAAAATTACATTTCTACAGTAAAAAAGTCATTTAAACTTGACTGCGTCTGAAATGTATTGCCGGTTCCCAGCAATATAGTTAAAAAATAACAGAAAAAATTGCATAGGGTCCCCCCCAGTCCATACCAGGCCCTTCAGGACTGGTATGTATTTTAAGGGGAACCCCTGCCAAATTTTTTTTTTTTTAAATTGAGTGGGGTCACTCCCCAGTCCATACCAGGCACCCCACACTCATTCACATAGGGGGGGCCGGGATTTGGGGGCCCCCTTGTTAAAGGGGGCTTCCACATTCTGATAAGCACCCTGTCCGCAGACCCCGACAACCACTGGCCAGGGTTGTTGGGAAGAGGCCCTTGTCCCCATCAACATGAGGACAAGGTGCTTTGGTGAGGACCCCAAAGCACCCTCCCCATGTTGAGGGCATGGCATGGTATGGTTCAGGAGGGGGGGGGCTCGCTCGTCCCCCCCTATCCTGACCTGCCAGGCTGTGTGCTCGGATAAGGGTCTGGTATGGATTTTGGTGGCCCACACGGCATTTATTTTTAAAATTCTGGCGTGGGATTCCCCTTAAAATCTTTACCAGACCTAAAGGGTCTGGTATGGATTTTTGGGGGACCACATGCCATTTTTTTGGTTAATTTTGGCGTGGGGCGTGTCTTCTCCCTCTGTTCTTTTTCCGATGTTGACTCAACACGATCTCCCAGTGTAATGCTGTCTCCGCGCAATGACTTATATTGGCATGGAGTGGCCCCACCCCCTTGTGACATTACTGTCCGGTGCATAATGGGACGGTGATGTCACAAAGGGGCAGGGCCTTCAAATGCCATCACCGGGTTGCCCCGCCCCATGCCAATATAAGTCATTGCACAGAGCGGAGCCAGCATTACACCACCAGATTTATTTATTTATTATTTATTTCAAGTACTTATATAGAGCTGTCAATTTATGCAGTGCTTTACATATATATTGTATATTCACATCAGTCCCTACCCTCAAGGAGCTTACAATCTAAGGTCCCTAACTCACATTCATACATATACTAGGGGCAATTTAGACAGGATTATTTACCTACTAGCATGTCTTTGGAGTGTGGGAGGAAACCGGAGTACCTAGAGGAAAACCACGCAGGCACAGGGAGAACATGCAAACTCCGGGCAGGTAGTGTCGTGGTCGGGATTTGAACGATCAACCCTTTCGTTGCCAGGCGAAAGTGCTATCCACTATCCATCATGTCGCGTTAACATCAGAAGAAGAACAGAGGGAGAAGACCCTGCAAAAGAGCAGAAGATGGCGCAGAGAGGGAGAAGAACCAGCAAAACAGCAGAAGACCCGGCAAAAGAGCAGAAGAAAGAAGACCCCTCAGAAGAAAGAAGACCACGCAAAATAGCAGAAGAAAGAAGACGCCGGAGGAGGGAGAAGAGACGCCGGAGCTGCCTTAATAAAATATTTTAAAAACCTGTGTATTGTGCACAATGTACCCCATACTCTTTCACATAGGGGGGGCCAGGATCTGGGGGCTCCTTTTTAAAGGGGGCTCCCAGATTCCGATAAGCCCCCTGCCTGCAGACCCCAACAACCACTGGCCAGGGTTGTCAGGAAGAGGCCCTTGTCCTCATCAACATGGGGACAAGGTGCTTTGGGGTGGGGGGTGCAGTGCCCCCCTGCCCCAAAGCACCCACCCCCTATGTTGAGGGCGAGTGGCCTGGTAAGGTTAAGGAGGTGGGCCACTCACTCGTCCTCCCCTATCCTGTCCAGCCAGGCTGCATGCTCGGATAAGGATCTGATATGGATTTTGGAGGGACCCCCACGCAATTTTTTTTAAATTTGGCGCGGGGTTCCCCTTAAAATTCAGAACAGACTTGAAGGGCCTGGTATAGACAAAGGGGGGGACCCCACGTCAATTTTTTTTTAATTTGGTGTGGGGTTTCCTTTAATATCCAGACCTGACCTGAAGGGCCTGGTAAGAATGGAGGAGGTAACCCACACTGTTTTTTGTGAAGTTTTTACGATTAGCTGGATTTTGGAATTCTACACACCATAATATTGTATAATTACATACCATTGCATACATTTGAAGAGTTAAAATTCTGTAATCAACCAAAATTATGTAAATTGCATAATTATGCCTGGTGACTACAATGCTGGCTAATAGTAGGTGATATCATCGGTGTAATTCGAACCCCAGTTGGCAAGTTTTGAATGTAGGACAACATAGCAGTACACCACAGATCAGGGCACACTCATACCTAGAAAATACAATTACTAATGTTGGATTCCTTTCATTCCATACAATAATGTATTGCATTTGAGGAATTAATATTATGGTAGCAACCATGCTCATGTGGCAGCTGACAGCTGAATGTAAAAAAAAAGGCCGAAAAAAATGCATGGGGCCCACCCCAGGTCCATACCAGGCCCTTATCCGAGCAAGCAGCCTGGAGGTCAGGAAAGGGAAGAGACGAGTGAGCGCCCCCCCCCCTGGAACCATGGCAGGCCACATGCCCTCAACATGGGGGGGGTGGGTGCTTTGGGGCGGGGGGGCTCCAGATCCTGGCCCCATGGGAGTGAGTATGGGTACACAAGCGACATCTTTTGTCCAATCTTTTATGTCAAAAATGTTCAAAAAGTGATCTGTAATGTACATTCATGGTCAATAACGTTGCCCAACAGACCCAAAAATAGTACATAATGTCAATGCTCCACCTCGATAGGAGGGTTTCTGCTGTATGCGCTCTGTGCGCTTTGACAGTTCTTTTCAAAGCAAGGGCGGGGCCACCTGGGTACGTAACCTGGTGGCCCTGCCCCCTCTGACGTCATGTTCCGGCATGTATTGTCAGAAGGGTGTGGAGTACCCTGGTTACGTCACTGGGTGGCCCTGCCCTTAACAATATAACACCTGCGAAGAGACAGTAGTCTTCCCATCACGGTGGAGTGTTTAGATTTGTGTCTATTTTTCTGTTCCGTCTGGCACTGTGATTGACCATGGATGTAAATTACGGGGCACTATTTAATATTTTTGACATAAAAGTTTGGACAAAAAAAGTCTCTATTTTTTAAAACATTTTTACACTTATTTGGTGAATGGGTAGTGGTACGATGTACCCGATACCCATTCACATAGGGGAAACAGGCTCTGGGGGCCCCCTTGTTAAAGAAGGCTTCCACATTCCGATCAGCCCCCCACCCACAGACCTCAACAACCACCAGCCAGGGTTGTCGGGAAGAGGCCCTTGTCCCCATCAACATTGGGACAAGGTGCTTTGGGGTGGGGGGGGGCAGAGCCCCCCCGCCCCAAAGCACACACACCCCTCATGTTGAGGGCATGTGGCCTGGTATGATCCAGGAGGGGAGGGGGCGCTCGCTTGTCCCCCCCCCATCCTGAATTCCAGGCTGCATGCTTGGATAAGGGTCTGGTATCAATGGGGGGATCCCATGCTGTTTTGTAATAAAATTTGGCATGTACTTCCCCTTAAAATCCATACCTGACCCAAAAAGCTTGGTATGGATTGGGGGGCCCCATGCCATATTTTTTTAATTCTGTATTCCCGGGAGCCAGCAATACATTATAGCCTCAAGCAAGTTGAAATTACATTTTTGATCAATGTGGAGGAGGATGTGGTAGCTATATTTGGTGTGGGTGGGGTTCATTGATTTGTTTATTGGGCGTCATCACACATTTGCTTACAGCCCATGTTCACACATCACTTCCTGTTTACAGCCACATTACACTTCCAGCATTTGTTCTGCTGATGTAAATCTGTAAGGACTATGCAAATATAAATGAGAGTATGACTGAGGCCCGGTTCACACTGCAGTGTTGTCTGAGATCGCATGTGATTTGCACTGCACTGCAGTGAAAATCACAAGCGATCTCTGTGCGATGCGATTTCAGCCATACAGATAGTATAGCTGAAATCACATCACAGTTGGACTAAATTCGCACAGAACCCTTTTTTGGCTCCACATCAGAATTGGATCGCATGGGTGTGAACCTATTCGATTCCTGTCCAAGTTTGCAGTTCGCAGTGCGATCTGAAATTGATTTGGCGGTGTCATAAGCTTTCTATTGACACTCCCAACAATTTGCAGTATGAACTGCCTGGGAGTCGGGTGCGATGTGGGAACCCTGCAAATCCACTGCGGGTTCCTGCATCGCACCTGACTCGCAGGCAGTTCACACTTCCATATGCAAACTGCTGGGAGTGTCGGACAGGAATGTGAACTAAGGTTGCCACATCATCCCTTTAATCCAGAACACATATGAATTACAATGGTTCTGAGGCTAATTTAATGCAGATAAGGCACCAAGTGAGTTTAATTATCTTCTTAATCAGCCACAGAACCTGTGCAATTCATATGTGTCCTGGATTAAAGGGATGATGTGGCAACATCCATGTGATCCAATTCTGCTGCAGAACAAAAAAGGGTACTGTGCGAGTTTGGTCCGAATGCGATGCAAATTCTGCCATACTATCTGTATGGCTGAATTTGCATAGCACAGAGATCGCATGTGATTTGTACTGCGGTGCGAATCACATCTGATCTCAGACACCGCAGCAGTGTGAACCGGCCCTAAGGAAGATAATCCACTTCCCCAAAACCACCACCTCCCCAAAACTAATTAAAAAGTAAGAAGAAAGAAGAGAAAAATAACAAACAAGAGCTCAATGTCCTTTATCATCAGTCACTGGCTGCAATGAGCTTCCAATTTAAAATTCAAAAATAACTTGCTTACATTACAGACTATTTGGACAGGAGACAAATAAAATGGCAGCCTGTCTTTGGATTGTGGTGAGAAACCCACACAGGGTGAACATATATACTTCAATACAAGCAATGCCGGGGATATGAACCAGCAACCACTGTGCTGTTTTGCTAGCCACTTAGCTTGTGTCTTGTACATCCCTGTGGTGTGTACCAGTCCTAAGTCCATAGCCATGCTCAGTGTCACAAGCAATATACAATATATTATCCTAAGTATTGGGACACCTGCCATCACACACACATGAACTATAATGGAAGCCCAGGGCTCAGTATAGAGTTGGGCCACCCTTTGCAGCTATAACAGCTTCAACTCTTCTGGGAAGGCTGTCCACAAGATTTAGGGGTGTGTCTATGGGAAAGTTTGACCATTCTTCCAGAAGCCCTTTTGTGAGGTCAGGCACTGATGTTGGACGAGAAGGCCTGGCTCACAGTCTCTGCTCTAATTTATCCCAAAAGAGTTCTATTGGGTTGAGGTCAGGACTCTGTACAGGCCAGTCAAGCTCCCCCCCCCCCCCAAACTCGCTCATCCATGTCTTTATGGACCTTGCTCTGTGCACTGGTCCAAATCATTTGGTGGAGGGGGGATTTTGGTGTGGGGTTGTATTTCAGGGGTCGGGCTTGGTTCCATTAGTTCCAGTGAAGGGAACTCTTAAGGTGTCAGCATACCAAGACATTTTGGACAATTTCATGCTCCCAACTTTTTGGGAAGAGTTTGGGGATGGCCCCTTCCTATTCCTGACTGTGCACCAGTGCACAAAGCAAGGTCCATAAAGACATGGATGAGCAAGTTTGGGGTGGAAGAACTTGACTTGAGCGGAGACTGCGAGCAAGGCCTTCTTGTCTACATCAGTGTCTGACCTCACAAATGTGCTTCTGGAAGAATGGTCAAACATTGCCATAGACACTCCTAAACCTTGCGGGCAGCCTTCCCAGAAGAGTTAGAGCTGATAAAGCTGCAAATGGTGGGCCAACTCAATATTGAACCCTACAGACTAAGACTGGGATGCCATTAAAGTTAATGTGCATGTAAAGGCAGGTGTCCCAATACTTTTGCCTAGATAGTGTATCTGCCAAGATTTGTAATGGTGGTGGAACCCTTCTACACATAAATACTACAGTTAGACATAAAATAGGTAAGGCCCCAAGTCAGGTGTTATGTTTAACAACATAGAGAGAACAAACAACATCACTACATGAAGTGGTATGTTTGGGATTCAAACTCAGGGCCTCAGCAAAGGTAGGCAGAATTGCTACCTTGTGAGCCACAAGGGTGCCTCGGGTGGAGTTCTCCTACACATAAATACACAGATACTGCATTTCTTGGAATATATAGGAATTATATTAGTTAGGAGTTTTTCTTGATTTATTCTGTGATATTTGGTGGCTCTTGCTGTGTGAGTATAGAATAGTAATGTTACCCTCTGATTTTTGGGAATGACATTTTTATTTCTGACACGTCACATTTTTTGGGCTCAAATTATGATCATTTGGAAAGAATAAAAAAAAATGGGACTCATTTTAAATTTCTATAAGCAATGGTATTGTTTGTGGTTTGTAAAGACACCTGTGTGAGTTTGGGGAAATATTTTTGGGAGATAGATATCAACAAATAAAAAGTGACAGAGAAAAATATATTTCACCAAAACATGAAAACATTACACATTCTACAATTCTTACAAATACAATATGATGAATAAAATAGCAACATTGTTGAAAATGTTACATTTCATCTCACCATGAAAAGGATTTATTTGGGGAAGTTACAATTGCACCATTAGAATGAATGGCAGAGAATTGCATTTGGCTACATAACTCTACATAACTTTCACTACCAAAACACTCTGTTTAAAACAGTGCTCATTTTGGTATTTACTATAGCGCCCTGTAATTACTGCATGGGACTAAAATTTAGAGCAGTTTCAGGTCTGAGCATGCTCAGTTGTGCTCAGCTGTGCTGTGCAACTAATTTAAAGATGGGGAATTTATCTCTTCTCAGACTTTTTAAGATATTTCAGTGTAGAAATCACGTATTCAGTTTAAAAGCAGATTATCTTTAAATACTATACAGGTGGTCCCCGGGGATACAAACAAGATAGGGTCTGTAGGTTTGTTCTTAAATTTGGAATAGGTATATTTTTTAAGTGTAGCTCCAGCCAAAAAAAATTATTTTTAAGTTTTTTGGATACCATAGGGAAGGGATAACATCCCTGTAAGGTTTGTTTTGCTGTCTGTGCTTCTGTTTGGAAGATTTTATCTCACTTTCTGTCTCTATGAAAACTTTTTGGAAATTGTGGGTTGTTGTGGAAACAAGGATTGGTGATAAAGTTCCAGTGAAGCCACCTTTTTCCTATGATAATTCTTACAGGAGAGAATTCCCTTCCTAGGGGGAGATTTCCTCTCACTTCCTGTTGTCTCCCTCCGTTTGTAAGTAGGAGTCATTTGTAAGTCGGATGTTTGTAACTAAGGGACCGATTGTACCGCATATTTTAGTACAATTTAGGTGATTATATTGTGCTCTATACATTTTTTTCCATGTGCACTACTCCAGGTCCTGACTGAAGTAAGGATTTGGGCGCTATCTGTTGCATGGGCGCTAAAATGAATTTGAGTTTGGGAGTATTTTTGCGACCGGCGCTATTGTAAATACCATTTTAGCGATATTTAGTGCCATTTGCCGCTCTTGTCGCTAAATAGCGCTCAGGCGCACATTTGTGGCACTGAGCTCTATAGTAAATAAACCCCTCTGTCTCTTTAATGTATTAGATCTTCCCTTTTCTGTTCAATATAGTCAGTTAAAAAATAGTGTTATTAATTTCTCTAATGGCAAAATGTATAAAAAAAAAAATTTTAAAAGTAGATTTTTGCTCTGGCAAATCAGGTGAGGGTATATACTTTAAGAATTGTATTTATCATATTGCTTACCAGTTTTAATTTTCCATATATTTTCATATTTTTCTGCCCATAACTGAAACTTCAAGTTGAGAAAAAGCCTCGCCATATGACATTTTAAATTATTACTGGAAAAGTTACAAGCTTCAGTTCACTTATATATTGCACAACTCCAGTTATAATTAGAAATTTGCTGCTTACAGTCAGGTCCATAAATATTGGGACATCGACACAATTCTAATCTTTTTGGCTCTATACCCCACCACAATGGATTTGAAATGAAACAAACAAGATGTGCTTTAACTGCAGACTTTCAGCTTTAATTTGAGGGTATTTACATCCAAATCAGGTCAACGGTGTAGGAATTACAACAGTTTGTATCTGTGCCTCCCACTTTTTAAGGGACCAAAAGTAATGGGACAGATTAACACTCATAAATCAAACTTTCTCTTTTTAATACTTGGTTGCAAATCCTTTGCAGTCAATTACAGCCTGAAATCTGGAACGCTTAGACATCACCAGACGCTGGGTTTCAACCCTGGTGATGCTCTGCCAGGCCTCTACTGCAACTGTCTTCAGTTCCTGAATGTTCTTGGGGCATTTTCCCTTCAGTTTTGTCTTCAGCAAGTGAAATGCATGCTCAATCGGATTCAGGTCAGGTGATTGACTTGGCCATTGCATAACATTCCACTTCTTT